>JAVQKG010068899.1:0-11985 GCA_036025885.1 Hypseleotris bucephala
GATTACATTTTCAGATTGATGTTTTCTAGTTAGCTAATGCTATGGGGGAGCTTCTTATGAGTGTGTGTGAAATCTGTTGTCTGTTAAACTGAAAGTATGGCTGGTGAATGTCTGACATAGTACAGTAAAAAGGCCAACATTTGTATGCCATGTGTTCAGCTGTTACTATGAATCACTTATACACTCACCATGTCCAGCCATGTTTATTGGACATAGAGTATTTCTCCATGATGGCGGTGAGTCTGAGCAGGGAGAACTTCTGCAGCAGACTGAGCTGGCCTGCTGACTGGCTGCTGATGTGTAGTGATGATGTAGGCTGGGTAAGATCATCAGAGGTACGAAAACTGGGCCATCGTAAACTGAAATAAAAACAAAAAAACAAAAACAATTACAACCAAATTGAATAAACTTTAACCCTTTTAACTAAGATCCTTTAAAAAACAGACATGACTGCAGAGGTGGCTGAGCTACATTGATTAATCATTTAGAATTTTATTGATTTTAATTGAATTCTAATTTAGTGTCTGCCTCCGTTTCAATTCTTTTTATGTAAGTGTATATATTTAAAAATTTGAAAACTTAAATTGAAACTTGAATGTGCTTACTGGTGATAAGGTTGCAATTCACTTTTGTCAACTTTTGCAACAATTCTATATGGGGATAACCATAAACCAATCAGTTCAATCAATATATATTATGTGGCACAGTGGGTGGCCGGTTCGAATCCGCGCCCAAGTGTATGCTGTTGTTGTGTCCCTAGGCGAGACACTTCACCCATATTGCTCATGAGAGAATGGCAGCCATGCTTCCATTACACTGACAAAGGGCAGTTGTGGCTACATACAGTAAGTAGCTTCCAATGAATAATGCTTTTTCAATAATGTTTTTTGTAAATAGTTATTGACTCTTCTTTCATGTTTATACCCACCGTGGTCTTGTGAGAGATGCTCCGACCCCAGAGTCCCGTCTCTCTCGACTGGTCGCAGTTGAATCTGTATCGTTCAGTGAGACCCCATCCCGCTCGCCCTCGCTGGGGGTGGTCCTGCCCTCTGCCTCCTCCTCCCCCATGTCTCCCTCGGGCAGGACACTGCGGCTCCAGTGGTCTACAATCTGCTGCAGACCGCTCACATGTTGAATAATATCGTCCAAGTGAGGGAACAGATTGTCCTCTTTCTCCAGGTCCAGTAGGTCTCCTGTGCTGGCGTACAAATGTGACCCGGGGACATTGTCGTAAACGCTGACCCTACTGCCCCGTGGTGCACCCGGACAGGGCTTAGCTAGACCTTTCGACCATTGTTCACTTAGGCCATTTTTAGGAGTTTCTGTCTGTGGGCTGTTGTCCCCAGAGGTGGGCGCGAGGCTTTCAATTGACAGTGCTTTTGGAAAAGTGCCTGGTTTATGGTCTTTGGGGATATGGATAAGAAGATTTTCATAAGAGTGGAATTGGTTCTTCCCAAACTGCCCTTGTCCATCAGTCCTTTTGCCCTGTGAAGGCAGCTCCATGTCTTCTAAGTACTTACTGCTCCTCTTGTTAGCAGTGCGTGGTTTGGATTGCGTTGTCTCCTTCAAAGCTGGCATCACATTTTCTACACTGGGGCTATCCACTGTTGATATGTCCTTGTGGTTGCTGACAGAACTGTCAGAGCATGTGTTATCATTATTTTGGTGGTTCAGTTTGGTGCTGTGATCTAATTGGCTGATGGGTGTACACTGAAGCACCTGCAGTGCCCGAGGCTCTTCCCCTTGCAGGACCGGCCCGCTGATGACTAGCGGTGGTCTGCGATTTGAGCTTTTCCTCCTCGTCGAAGGCCCCCATGTCCGCATCAACTCCATCTTCCTTAAAAATTCCTTGGCTTTGCTCTGCCCCCCTTGACCATGGCGCACGCTTTTGATTGGCAGAGAATTGTAGTGAGGAAGTTCTCGTGGTGGCTGGTAGGAAGCTGAAAGGGAGGCCATAGATATAGAGTTGGGCATGGCTAAAGTGGAGTCCTCACTGTGGACCGAGGAGATTTCGGTGATCTCCTGCTCACTTAGGTCTGTCAGTACGCTCTCACTGCTCACTGTACTGCGAAGTCCCTCCCCCTGGCCCGTCGGACTGCTATCATTGGTGCTGTCCAACAGGAAGTCTTGGAGGCGCGACCAACGGCGGCTGCTCCACTCGAAGGTCCACCTCTTACTGATCGCCAGCGGGTCATCTTCATCAGAGTCCTCGCCCTGGAGATAAATAATAATAAAGACAGATATTATGTAAGGAATGACAAAGTATGACAACCTATGGGAGTGCCAGGGCTCCCCCAGGCTCACTAAAGCTGCAGTCAAGATTTGCTGCATTTCTGAACTGGTTCATTTGAAGATAATAACACACATATTTCATGAAATTTTTTTTAAAAAGATTTGTCTCATCCTTGCCACATTTAACAGCTGAATGTTGATTACAACTTCTTTATAAAATGAAGAGTTCTTTAATAGTGCACACAATAAGAAAACTGCACAAAGATAGATATGACAGACAGCACAGTGTGTAAACTGCAAACTCAGGAGACAAATTTACTTTTTATGAACATGGTCAAAATTTGTAGATAAATTACCCAATAATTTTTCTCAGACAAATTGAATCTAGGGATGGGATATATGGGGATAACAATTGTATTGTGATATGAAGTTATGACAATCTGCAAATCTAAATACTATCATGACAGTGGATTAGATGTACATTGTAGGTGAAGCAATAGTCTTCTGTGTAAGAGAAAATATATACAGACTTAACTAAAATCGTTATAAACCAAAATTGCTTAGTCTTAAAATAATCAGGATATTATATTTTTACAATATCACCCATCCCTAGCAGAATCCGTTTATACTTTGCTCACGCCAATTCACAAATATCCCAACTGAAATGAACTATAAAAGAGTATGACCACTAATAATACAGTATTCTGACCACTGCTGTTATTGATAGTACTATTTCAGCTCCCACACAGTCAGTAACAGTGAGTGGATGAAAGCAACACAGCTACTTACTTTCCTCCTTTGATGGCTGACATCCAGTTTCATGGAGGCACACTTGTTCAGAGTGTTGAGCCGCCTACAACACACACACAGTTGGTCAGACACCGAGGAGCTGGTGGGCTGGATAAACCTGTCTTTATTGTAAAACACATGTGACTCTCCCTGAATTATCTGTGCCTCTTCAGTGGCACCTTCGCCCCTGTCCTGTGGAGCTGATGACAGGTCGGCTGCTTCGGCTCTTTGATCATCTTCAATGGTTGTACCCCTACACTCCACACACTGTCTATCTAAGGTTCTCTGAAGGCTTTCTCCTCCCTCTTGTGCCTATAACTGTCCCAGCCTCTTCTCCAGGACTGCCCCACTGAGAGACAGATCAGTACCCTCAGGACCAAGACCCCCCTCTTTACTTCCCTTTGTAGTGTGTCATATGTTAGATTCATGGGCCCCTCCTGGGATGGCCCTGCTTTACGGATAGCAAGTACTTCTTCTGTTTTTGTGCTTACAGTCTAACTCTGTTGTTAGTTATTTTTATTATTAGCAATTATTAAGACTTGGGGCAGTATGACGTTTTGACATTATACCCGTGTTAAAGCAGTTTGATAGTATCACAATTAGGTGTGGGACAAAATATTGTTATTGCTATATATCGTGAAATTTTGTGAAACTGTTGGTGTACTGTTTTGATATGGCAGGCTGAAGAAAAGAGGCAGTACTTCAATGTTTTATCTTATTTTGAGAAAGTAGACTTGTTTGTGAGATACAGTTAATTTTAATTATTAAATGGACTGTATTTCATAAAAAAAGAAATATAGTATACAGTTTAAAAAAAGTTCCTTTAAAAAAAGTGATTGTAGCTCTTCAACTTATTACCGACGCCAGGTTATGTGATCGCCGGCGTTGGCTGACAAATCACAAAAGCCATATTTGTCATGGTTTGGGGGCGGGGCCTCTTAATTGCTCGTTAACAATATAAAAACCTTTAGACGTCAAAGATTAAAGTCGCAGTTAGTGCCAAAACATTGTATAGGGGAAATTAGCTGTCCTGGCGTCGGTATGCACTCTCCGAGTGCTTTCTTGTTGTAAAAAGTTATTAGGTCATTTAATTTCTGATTTCATTATTGGGATTATCACAATATTCCTGCATCCAAATATAACCCAGTTACTATAGTACTAACATGGCAGTTTTCACATGGGCCCTAATTTTAGTCAAAGGTGGTTTATCTAATTTGAGTAAGTATGTATAAAATAAAGTGCTATTAACTGACTACAGCAACAAGATCACAAACATCTGTCCACTGCTATTGTATTTGTCACTTATAAAATAGAGAGGCCAGACATCAACTTTCACGTTTTCTAGATTTCATAAGCATTTGCCACTTTTCCAACTGTTGTGTCTAACTGCCCAGACACACGGCCTCACATTTTGACCCCCTGCTCTGTCCAGGCTCCGAAACAAAACTCTTGTCTCAGCGGCTCCCCTGCCTCCCACTGTCTGACCCCTACAGCCGTGGACTAGACGTGAACAGTAGCAGAGAGGCACTGTGTCTAGCGCCTTTTAAGATGGGATCGTAAAAACATGTTGCGCTGCTTGTTGTGACCCCAGTCATTTGAGAAGCATTAATCGCACAGTGGGTTGTCCTCTTTCATGGACGGTTTACTTTCTCAAACTGAGAAACAAGGGGTGGATTATCAAAGTCAATATAAAGCATTTTGAAGGGGTTATAATGCTATCACCTGGAAAATGTATTGAGGCAGTCAATATTAAAATTCTGAATAAACAAACAGGTTATAATGTTGTTTTGTTTGCTAGCAAGATAATGAAAAAATAAAAATATTTTTAAGGATAGATAGACTCCAGTCACCCAGGAAGAGAATATTTATAAGAAAGGGTTTTGAGTCTCAATAGAAGCAAGTCACATGAAAAGTTTTATTGCAGTCCATCTATTTTGATACTATTACTGTAGCCACTATCTTCACACACTACTACCATAACAAGTCCTCACTGTACAATTCAAATATAAAAAGTGGTTTGATGGCTTAGGGGAGCTAATTAGGAGTGTGTTTAACATCTCGTGGGACACTTTTCAAAGATCCTGATGTGTCTTCTGCAATATAGCTGTCAAGAGCCGCTAACACTGTAATTACCACTCCCTCCTGTTCCCCTGTGGAGCTCCAGATAAAAGGGGAAAGCATTGGGAGCAGTGAAATGAAAAGATCAGATGAAGTGTGTGCAAAAAAGAGACTTTAAACACTCCAGTCAAAGCCATCTGGTATAGTCTACACAGTGCTGGCATCCCGTCACTCCTACCCAATTACCCTGGGCCTGCCCCCCTGCACTGCCCCCTGAGGGTCTGGAGGCTCTTTGAATGGGACATGAGAGCGCGGAGGAGAGGAGGGAGGTGGGACAGATCAAAGCCCCAGTGTCGGCAGTGCGAGAGCGGGATGATGAGTTCATTAAGGGCCCGGTCAGACGCCTGGTGATTAGCAGTTACTGGATTGGCCAGAGGAACTGCACTGGTTGTATATCGGAGCGGCCGGGAGGACTGTGATTTTTACTGGAAATGACTGAGATGGGGTCAGGAGAGTGAGTGGTCTGTCTGGATATATGACTACAGGGCATCTATGTACATCTATTTAAATTAAGATTAGTACAGCCCCTTCTGTATATTAAATGTAGTCACTATGGCAACAATTACAGCTATAGAGGCTTTTTGTGTTTGTAAACATTCCACAAAGTGTACACGGAAATTAAACTGACTGTGATGCAGTTTCTCCATAAAAAATACATTGTGATACATTTCATTACCAGGTGCACAATTTAGAATGTCTAAAAACAGAAAAGGGGTCTGTTTTAAACAAAATGATCTATAACGCTATATATTTTTTGGTTAGTACCGGTAATCATTTTATTGTTAAATGATATATATCTGATGTAGAGTTTGGAAAGCAGGTTGGTAAAACATGAAATTAGGTAAAACATATAAAGAAGAATAATTTTATATATAATTTGGCACTGATCAGTATCACCCAATGTTTTGGAACCAATACACTATGCGCTATGTAACACATGGTATCAGAGCACAATAATATTATACTTTCAACAGCAAAGGCAAAAACAGTAAACTAAGAAAATGGAAGAGACATTTTCTAAAAGTAGGTATAAAACATTGCTGTGCTGCAGGCTATGTATTACAAATTCTAAGCCCTGTTTCTTTTGCCTTCAATGACAAGCATTCAGTAAACTCAAAGCTAAAAGAAACTAAAGCACAGCCCCAGTCGTCAGTCACCTTTTCAATCTCCACACTGCACACAACATTTTAGTGTCTTGTAAGTGCTTTTTTGTGCTTACCGACACAGTGGCTCCACCAAATCCCGGTCCAAGAAGTCATGGTCCCTTTTCACCGCGGAAATGTCAATTGGAAACTGTGCATCTGCAACAACAAAGAGAGAGAGGGAGTCAAAGCGGGGCGAGCGAGCTGATTGTTTTTAGCGGACAATGATTGACAGGAGACAACCGTAAAAGCTTGAATAAACGGTGAACTAAGCCACTGCTGTTCACACCTGTTATTGGCATTCACAGTACAAAGCATTCTTCACATATCTTCACACAATGACAAAATGGCTCAAGTATTTTATTTCAGGGATGATGTTAGAGAGCAGAGGGTGACCACAGACACACACAGAGCCCAGAGACCAACAGCCATAACCCTGTATTACTGAAGCTCACAAGAAGTATGCACAGCTAAACTTATAGACTAACTACTACAGGGGACTTTATCTTATATATAGTGCTTAGATTACCAGGGCTGTTTCCTGTGTAGCGAAAGAGAGCCAGTGAAAAGATGGCTACAGGAGGTTTGAAAAAACAACCCCCCCCAACAACTTGAAGTTAGATGTAAACAGGAATAGTCCATATAATACTTAGCCTGTTTGGATATTTTCTGGCTTTATGTGGTAGAATATTGAAGAAGAGACAGAAAATTATGTAAGAAAGCAAAGAGGGGTATGATTCGGAAAAAAGCCTATTTTAAATATTTTAAGCCACTAAATTTATACATACAATAATTCTTCTTGTAGAATACACTGCGTGTGTGGCATATCAATACTGTATGAGATGTGCCCGCCAGAGTGCAGTAAATAAAAGAAGTGTCAAGGAACAAGTTAAAAGAGGTTTTAGGCCTTTTAAGTACTACTGTGTTCAAAATGGGATTGACAGCTACTGCATAAGTTATAACCAGGGCTGTTAGATGTATTTTAAACGATTATTTGTGAAAATACGTATATATTTATTTAATTCAATTTTATCAATCAATTTTAAATGAAGAATGTTTTTGCTTAAATTTAGCAACTAAAATTCAGCTCAAACCATTATCTTTATTTAAAATGACATATTTTACTTTAGACTTAGCAGTGTGACATCATACAAAGTAAGAGTAGGTATAGGCTAGTCCTTTTTGATGATTAATTAGTGAGGAGCCATCATTGAAACTGAACCTTGATTAATTGCACAGCCCTAGTTAGTTAGAATATAGACCAGTCAAGGTTTTGTTGCCCTGATTGATACTAAATGACCAAAGAGGTAATGGGAAAGTGGTAACATTCACAGAAATCTGCACTCTTTGTCTATAGAAAAGATGTGGTTTGGTTGGGGCTAGGAATAAATAGAAGAAAAAAGGTGGATGAGAGAAAGAGAAGCTGAGAGAGTCCCAGTGGCGATAACAAGGCCTTTCCCATGACCCCTCCTTAAAGACAGGAACTGAGGCCTCGAAATAGCACGGGACGGCCCAAAGACATACAAGAGATGGAGAGATGAGTGAGGGAAAGAGGGGAGCACACATGACACTGGATAAAAAGTAATACAGTAATACAGAAGTCAAAAGTAATCTGGTATAGTCTGTACAGTGAGGACTGTAAAAGGTAGCAGTTGAGTTACCTTCATAGAGCTGGGCGTACTGCGGAAATCCAGCAGCTCTTAGCCAATCACACGCCTCCTTCGCCTCAATTTCTGTAATGAAAAAAAAAGGTATATTAAGTATAAACATACAATAATCAGATCCATTAATTTGTTTTTTGGTTAGTTTTTTTTTTTATTTTAAAGAGCAGTTTCCAAGTATGCAGCTACTATTTTTGATTTATTTTAATTTCAAGTTTTAGCACATGGGAGATAAGACTACTGAATAATGATAACATAAGACAAAGGCCAGTATAGGCAGAAACTAAAAACTAAGAAGAAATTAAGAATTAGAATACAGTAAAGATCATGGAACCCGGAAGTCACAATGTCAAAATGTCTATAAATACAATATACAGTATAATTTCCTATAAATGCATATATTTAAAAGTCATGGCACCACACCCCATTTAGGTGCCGCCAGCACATAGACTTTTTACAGCCATTTACTACAGTTTTCCACAAGCATACGTATACATACACAACTACACAGGCATAGGTTTATAAGCAGAGACCAAGTTTACTGCTGTGACGAGTTTGCTTAAAGGTGCAGTCAGGAAGTGTCTTAAAATAAGAAAAAGAAAAAGCTTAAAATTGACTTTTGGACCTTGCTCTATTGTGTAAAGTTGGTCATCTGTGGTCAGTTGAGGCCAGGGAAGGGACTAAAGTAAAATAATAATGTAACAAATAATAACATTTCTAGCCTTCTTTAGTTAAGAAAACTTACGGACAACACCTTTAAAAAGGAAAGGAATTCTTCTCAGCTTCAAACAATATATTTTACATTAGGAAGCAATGAATGTTTGCCAGTCAATCCACAACATCAATGCAAATTATATGTACAGAAAGTAGAGCAAAGGAACATAAAAAATAGTAAAAACTAATTCAAGTGAAAGCAATACAACCCCTGTACAGTTTTGTCCTTTTTGGTTGATAAAAAAGGAGATCTAACTTTCTCTATTTGTCAGAGTGACTAATTTAGCAGCCCTGGTTCAGACTGGGTTATAGCCTTTAAACAAAGAGGGACAAAGTTCAGCAGCACAATAAAACGCCTCTGTCCTGCCATCAGAGATGAGAACGCTCTGAGGAAATGATCCTTTCACCGCAATCCAGCAATTACATCCCTACTTCCCACATTCCCGGCATAACTGTAACATGTAAATCAAACATGAAGCGGAAAAAAATAGTTGATTATGAACCGAAAATAGACAAATTCACAAGTGGACTTTTAGAGCAGCTCTCCCACAGCAAATAGTTGAGGAGGAAACTTACTTGAAGCCCTCATTGTTCAAAGATGACATGCTTTCCTGTACGTCCTGTGGCAGTTCCATTCACTCTGCAGTTTTCCGTCAAAATGCCAGAGACTATGCTCCTTCTTCTTCCTCCAAAGCCTTGTGTTTACAACTGCCGCTCACAGCCGGCCCCATGCAGTGTGGCTCTGCCCTCTAATATCACCTCCTCAAGCCACTCTTCACACGTACTACATACCCACTCTGACACCTCCGCTTGACTTTCAGATGCACTTTTTATTCTTACACTGACATATTGCTGATTACATACCGAATTCTAAGGCTGGGCAATATGAAAAAAAAATATTACTAGTGATTGCCAATGTTAAAATCTGGCAGTTGTCAATTATATACTGGACATATGCTTAATGTCAATTTCTATATTTATACTTGTGCTTCTAGATCTACTACAACCAGAGCTGAGTGGAGCTGGCAAAATTGTATCCAAGAGCATTCCACATACACAATGATACACTATTACTCAATTAGAATAAAAAAAACAAAGGATGCTTTAAAACTATTCTTACGAACAAAACTAACAAACTTCATACCACTCACTGCTAACTACAAGAGTTATATGGTATCAAATCAGTATGACAATTAATAGATAAAAATTATTGATAAATATTTGACTTAAATTTTACAGTAACTTTTTTATTTATACTGTAGATTATAGTGTGGGTTGATCAGGTACTATACTATATACTAAAAAAAGTACATATAGAAAGTTGAGGTTGGACTTTTACTTATTTCATGAATTGCCCAGCCCTACCTTTTTCTGTCTCTCATAGCCTTCAGTACTAACCAGCCTCCACGTTATCTTCACTGACTTAAACATTGTCATCTTGCCTTCCCAAAAATCCACATTACATCTCCCACTGTCCTCTCCATGTTGCGGCCGCCCATCGCTCCAGTCGAAGGAAGTGGCTAATTTGAGCTGGCGTTTGCATGAGCCAGCCCCCGAGGTCCAAGTCTGATGACCGTAGATGTTAATTTCACATGTCGGCTGTGCCCGCGGACTAGGAGACGCTGACCTCTGCAGGACTGGAGCAATAAATAAGGACAAGTGTTGTACAATATGTGAAAGAGATGCAGCCCCCAGTGAGTCAAAGAGGACGAGACATATACAGATGACTGGGGTGGGACAAAGCAGAGACTGAATAGGTCCTATGGGGAGCCACACAGGAAGACATACCAGAGCACTGACAAACATTATGAAGACTGGTTTGGCCATGTTACTGTAATCCATATGACATGACAAGGGATTTTAATATGGTAAACTAATGTAACATGATATACTTTTTATATACAGTATGTATTTCTATTTTAAAATACCACGTGTGTAGGTGCTACTGCTATTATTAAACATGCAGAACCACAACCTTAAACCAAATGACTAGCTTTCAAACGCTATAAAAAGTCTCTAAAATTGTCTGAGATTTTGTGTCAATCTATAACCAAAAAAAATGTGGTAGATCTGAAAATGCAGAAACACAGAAGAAAACTGTATGATCACTAAACAGGATATGAAAAGTATACACACCATGATTTAAATAAATGAACACATCTAAAATACACTTTGGGTAAAAATAAATTGGCTCATAGTTTTGAAATGACTCATAATACGCTTCACTGCTCTGGTCTAGACTGGTCAGTCCTGTGATTTGTTCAAAGATAATAAACAATTCTAGTGGTGTAAATACATATTGTGTCTGATCTACATATAAATATTACCTAATTACTTTTTAGCACATGTACAGTAGTTAATACATGTATTTCTTTCATAGATTTATGCTTGTACAATTGCATTTACAGACTGCATCATTACAGCACAATTGAGTTCAAATAGCACATTGTAGGCTATTGTACCCGTGGCCAAAGGTGCAGAGTGATAAATCTGCAGTCAGCCTAGGAACAAAGCCTTTCTATTGCTGTGTTCAGAATTTAATCAAGAGCTTAATTAGTTCACAAGCGTGTTATTGGTGCCTCTGAACGCACTATAATCCCAGCAGCCCGTAGTGAAGTCTATTTCATCTTTCTATAGCCCCGCTGTGTTAGATATATGACAACAGCACAAAGCCACTGCACTGACCAGATGGTGTGTGTGTGAAACTGAAAACCAAAGACAAGTGGAGGGCAATTCTTTACATAACCAGGGTGCCAGCGTCTTACATAATAGACATAACACAAGAAACCCCTATGTTCAATTTCAGTGTCTGCATGTTGTTCATTTCCGCCCTTTTATCCAAAACCTCTTTTACAACAAAGACCTGCCAATAATCTGGACGCGGCCTTTTCCGAAAGCTAGGTCCTGTTTAGTACAATGTGTGTGCATGTCTAACAGGGGACCCTCAAGTGGCTTGCATGAAATCATTTCCTGGCCTGAAATTCCCAGCTAAGAACAGCAACAGGAAGTTCCCGAGCGCAACACGAAGCAGGGAGGCTGGGATGGGACAGATGTTCGAGGACTGGTGTCAAACTTAACTGGACAAAATGGCCACACGCAGGAATATAATTTATCAGGGGTCAAGGATCAGTATATAAGTGAAGAGGGTTTCCACTCCTTTTAAGAAATACATTTAAGGATGTTCCCAGTAGTTTTCCCTTGACAGTTGAGGCTTTATACTATTGCCATGTCATCTAACCATTATTTATCTTTTGCATGTACTGTAAATAAGGGTGGGGGCGATGTGTTACTAAGCCAAGATCACAATTTTGATTTTATCACAATTTTAG
>JAVQKG010068920.1:0-10943 GCA_036025885.1 Hypseleotris bucephala
TTTGATTAATATTCATCGCAGATGTACCCAATTTTAATCACTTCTTTCTCAAACTAGAGCTGACCTTCCCTGAAAGTTACATCCAAATCCGTGCAGTAGTTTTTGCGTAATCCTGCTAACAAACACGCAAACCAACGGTGACGATTACATAACCTTCCGCCTCTGGCGTCGGTAATTACAGGAGCAACTAAAATGTTTAAGAGTAACAGTTAAAACCACATTTCTAATCCATGTTTAATATAATCAAAAAAGACAAAAATGCAAATGTGTATCTTCAAACTAAAAATGTAAAAAAAAAAACATTCTAAAGAAATTACAGAAACATATCACTTATTTATAGTTGCTCATACCCACCTCTGCTCAGATCCTATGTTGTGACCAGACTAATGTAGACATACAGCATGTAAAAATGACATGGAATTGGTCACCTGATTATTGTGAGAGGTACAGTTGTCATTGGAGCCATTGTTGGGACACAAAAGGCTGATTGTGAGAGAGTGGGGTGAAAGAGTCAGAGTTCATGTCCTCTAGTGTCTTTGAAGTGTGGAGGAACTGCAGGCAACAAAGTACTACCATCACCAAGACAATGGACTTTTACTGTGTTCTATTGAAGACAGGGACTATTGGCTAAATTTAAGTTCAAACAGCAGGATATTTTTAAAGCTAATTTCTTTTTTGGCATTTTATTGTTTTTGATAATTATTGCATTTTCTGTAAACTCCAGTCATGGTTGTATTAAAAACAAACAAAAAAACAGTACATCATTAATTGCTGAAATACTAAAATAGTTGTTGGGAAAATCAATAGAAACATGCATGTTTTATACCAAAAAGTCTCACAAAATGTATAGATGACTAGATGTGTGTGGGTTGGGCTTTTCAGAGTATTACAGAAAAATCGTTTGCACCATTATACAGCTATTTTATTAAAAGGCTTTTACTTTCTCTAATGAACTGTATTTTGATAGAAGTCGAATATTTTTGATTAGCTCTAACCAAAAGGAACTAAATATGTAGCTTGTTGGTCAAACATTTCTACAGCTGCTTGAAACTGTTAAGGTCATTGCTTTGTGCCTTTGCTAATAACTAGCAACCACAGGCATGTCCAGACAGACTGAAGCACACGGCTGTCCTTTAAAATAATAGTAGTAATTATCCTCATCATCTGAGACTAGACAAGCACTGCTCGAGTTGCTCTCGGCAACCACTACTTGGCTTTTTATTCTTCACTTTACAATAAAATATTCCCCTTTTTCTGTCAAGTGTATGCCATCATCACAGCTACATAACCCCAACGAAGCTGGAAATGCAAAGGTTTTAGGCACATTTGAAGACATAAAAATTGTGTGACCACACCTTGTCTTTAATAGTCCATTTGTATACATTTTTGAAACACAAATTATGTCATCAGTGGTTGTCGGCTGATCACATCTCTCTGCCTCTTCATGCTAATCTCAGACAGAATCAGTGATTGAGATGGTGTTTTTGGTGTTAAACCAGGTGAAGATGTAAGTCATAATGGTAAGATCCATACCGTGATCTAGTCCCATGCCAAAAGTCAATACATTTTTGCCCAGTTATTCACTTGGCATTGCTTCTTTACTGCATTTAAAACACTGAAAACATTTGGAAAGTTTGTCAGTAAGTAACCTGCTCTTATGTAGTCTGCTTTTAAAATGCACTCACACTTTGGCCTTTGCCCTCTTCTGACCCCTCCTCCTCCTCCTCTAACCCTGACATGAGAGTGACCCCTGCACAGTCTGGTTCAATCAGTGTGAGACAGCCCGAGCGTGGCTTTATGGCAGTGGGGGCCGGGGGGGCTGTCTAGACACTATCCTGTCTGTCTGGCTCTGATAGTGTACACTCACCTGGAAGAGGGGGAGGGAGCACCATGTCACCTAACAGCATGAATATTTTACAGACATACTATAGTTAGAGGCGATTTGAATTAGGGCTGTTATGTCTAGTGGTTCAAGCAGGAGTAGTAGTAAGGCTATATCACTATCAGTTGGAAATCTGTATCATCAGATTGTCCAATCATAATAATATGACTAAGGCCAGTTGTAAGAGTAATGCATTAAGTAGTAAATAAAAGGGTTATTTTTTGTGTATTGACATAATTACTTTGTTTTGTATATTTTGTACAGCGTTGAGAAAAAATATGTTATAATATTTGTATTTTCTAGCCTGGTTGTATGCGTGCTTGTTAGCTTTAGTAAATTAGTGTCCACATCCCGTTGTATCACTATATCAGATAACAACAAAGTGATGTTATGGAGAGTAATTTACCAGTTTTTATGTCTGTTACAACCTTTACCCCATTTTGGTAGTATCTGGTCATCTGGCAATGTTCTAATAAGGTTTACCAAAAGACTTGTTGACTGCAAAGCTAAAACCAGCCCACTTGTGGCAATACTGCTACCAGTGGTTCGGTCTTGTGGTCTGAAATTGAATGGATTAGTAGGAACCTGACAAGATTTAGTGAGTTTGTAAAAAACAAAAACAAATCGCGGGTATCTAGTCACCTTGAACATTGTAGTTCCACAAACAAAAAATATTTGTTGATTTTTATAGTTTTTTATAGTTTTTTTATACCTTTTTTCAATTCAGCCTGCCTTGGTACTTGTGAAAACAGGAATCAGACCTTTTTTATACTGTACAGACAAATATGTGTTGTGATATACCGTTTTTGTTGTATACTATTAAGTGTATTTCCTGGTTTGTAATCTTGTCATTGGCATAAACATGTCCCACACTCAGTATCCACTAATATAAGACACAATGACTTGACAGGTACCATGTCCAACCTGGAGAAAGTATGCCTCCGACATTGCTATCATGAATATTACAGTGCTGAACTATCGATAATATTAGAGTACCTTGTAATATTCATGGCGTGTTATCACAGGGCCAAGTGTCTTTGTTCATGTTAAATTCATGTCGATGGTGCTGATATGGCAGCGTTGAGTTTCTGAGAGGAGCCAAAGAGGGCGAGTCAGTGGCAGCTCACGACAAGTCTGCATCACTGATGATCAGACTTCAACATCGGAGAAAATCTTGCAAGGATAATAAACAATAGCTCCACCATCAGGCAGTGTTAGTGGCCATCAAAAGGAGCTGAGGTTATGAGGAATGAGGAAGGGTGACCTAGACTGTTTTTTTTTTGTTATTGTTTATGTTGATGTAGGCGCTGCATGTAGTATTTTTACTTCACAGACTGTCCTTCCAAAAAGTCATTTATTTTATTACACTAACAAAAGACTCAATTCACTAGAAGTTATTGAAGGCTCTAATCCAACACAAATGGTAGGGGATTCAACAGTTGTCATTTGTCCATAAGATACAGAAGTTAGTGTATATTTACTATGGGGTCAATCATAATGTCATTGTTGAATGCCATTGTTTGACAAGGCAGTTTTTCCAACACCATTTTACTGTTATTATACTATCGGTGTAACTCAAAAACAAAATGCCAGATCACTTTCAAACTTTGCACACACTTGGACATAATCAAGACGCCGAACTGGATTGATTTGGGTACTTCTATGATGAATATTAATTAAGTAATTAATTCATTAATTAAGGCTTAAACTTGTGAATGCAATAACCCAAAAAAGTTTTTACCCCATCTACTTCAAACTTTCTGGACAGTTATATATCATAAAGATGCTGTAATTTGTTGATTTTTGGTACTTCTAAGATTAATCATAATTCATAAAGGCCGTTGGTGTTATAGCATTTGGCGCTGACGCATGGGGTCGTTTCGCAGATATACACTTTGCTGTGGGGTAGGACAGTGTGGAACTAGTTAATTTCTGTAGCTTGTCTATATCACCTATGTTCCCAAGTTAATACATTACTTAGAAACATTCTTTCTTATGCTTGGCTAGTTACATTGCCTCATTGATTTTACCTCGCCGTTACCAGAGCAGAACAACATCCATTGTGTCTGCCTTTCCCCCTCACATCAACACATTAGGCCGCACTGTTTACACAAAAAAGTAACCAGGAAATTAAACATTCATCTTAATGCCTTGAAAACACCACAAACTACAAACTATAACAAAAAAACGACACTTAGACATTATGAATATTCATGATTTTTTAATATCTTTTTCAAAAGTATTGCTCGGTGGAGATGCCCGTCCCTAAATTTGAAGAAAGAACTACTAAGTCTCTTCTGCTAGACGGCATAATCATATTTAATCTCTTTCCCAAGATGCACTGCTTTTGAAAAACAACAGAGCTGAGCAGAACCTGAGCTTTCAGTGCAAAATCAATACAGCTCAAGAAACATTTCACTTTTAATTGGCTGTTTACAACAAGCACAAATTGATAATGCATTGAGCAAGAAGATTATTGGAAAAAGAAGCATAATAATTTTGACAAATACTTTTTATGACCTTGTGAGTTTTAGTTTGAGTTACTTGTGATCAACTTTTAAGCAACAATCCCAGGAAGTTAAAAATATTTATATGGCCACTTTATTCGGTAGACCTAGGTCATATAGCTAATGAGCCTGGCAGATTGCGTCAGCAACATGGCCTGATTGTTGATGCTATTTGAACAAGTATTTTAGAAGTGTTTTTTCGCATAAAAGCTTGTAACCGGTATAAGATCATAAAAAGGCAACAATAGCTCAGAAAACCACTTACAAGATGATAAAACATAAGGCAGGACTGCTACAGAAGCGGATACAAGGTCTACCTAATAAACTGGACAGTCATACAATTGATCAATCTAATCTTCATATCTAATAAACATAGACTGTCTGGATCACTAACAAAAGGCTGGTTAAAAGTATAAGTTATTGACGGTTATTAACCCCGCTGCAGTTTGAAGTCAAAACAAACTTTGACCTACTCCACTTTCCGTAGAGGACTTGAAATCAGCAGTGCTTTTGTTACACTCATCTGACTGTCTCCTGCCCTCACCACTCTTATCAAAACAGATAAACAGATAAACTGGCTATAATGTAATTCATGTTTTATGGCTCTCAAGTGCAAATAACTAGACTTCTCTTTGTAAATAGTTAATGTAATCTTGCCAGTGTAGTCATATTATGTTCAATTTTAATAACATTTGTCTTTGTGCCCTGGTCAATTAAATAACTTTTAATGGACTCTCATACCCCTATCTCAGTGTGACTCAGCAGAAATCACTCCCAGACAACTTTATGAAATAGGGCTAGGTAATTTGGCCTCAAACAAATCACCATTTCGATTAACAATAAAAAAAATGTTGTCAGCGTTGCATACTTGTAAAATTACCACCGTTAACAAATTTTCTTATAGTTATCTGGCTTTGGATCACATCATATCACCTCATCATAGTCCCACATGATATATCAAAAGATCTTTTTTCTCCCACATTTTTGACTCCCTATCCATATCCTGCAGGAACTTATTTGATGTGAATTGTTCATTTCTTTCATTTGAACTGTACAAAGTAGAACAGGAAACTGTACCTAGTAGTGGCAAGGTACGTATTTGTATAGCACAATTCAAACTAAACAGTAAATTATTTGTTTAATTGTTTGAAACCAGACATAGCTTACCCTAATTTCGCATGCCTTCCTAGAAAAAGCTGCATCAAGGCTGTAACAACGTAGAGCCGCAGACGCCTATGTAAATGATATCACACAAATCTCATCTGAGCTCTTGCAAATGAACCTTAAAGAGTCTTAAAGTCTTTAAAGCCGCGATTTGAGAAACAAATCTGTCTTGGCTGAGGGCTCAACAAAGCTTTTTATATTTAGTTTTACGAGATCCGATGGCGACATGCGACAGATGCATCACTTTTGGGTTTGCAGCATGTTTTGGCAAAATCAGGAACCAGATTTTGGATGCTTATTGGCTGCGAGAACTTCCTCTTTAGCTGAAATGTAACTTCCTTTGTTAAAAACCGCATTAGATTGCAAACTGTCATCTTTATTTTTTGTAGAAGTAATAGTGACAACATACTGTGTAGATAGTTGACATTTAATTCATATCAATGTAGATTTTGCGACTGTAGTTTTGTGCATCCCAGTCTCAGACAGATTTGTTTTTAATGGTTTTAGAAAAGGTGGTCCAAATTATATCCTCCGTTTTGTGTGTGTGTTGGTGAATGCCATTTGACAAAAGAATGGGCAGAAAATGGCAACTTTTTGGCAACTGAAATGTTGCTTACAATCAAGTGTCCAAATTGTTACAGAAATCTTGGCCCTAAATCTCAATTTTGTGATACATTTTTATGGTTTGTTAAAATTAAAACAATATAATCAACTGCCTTCAAGCTGTTTGTATCTTAAGATCTTGGCACTGGTCCTGACGAAATAATAATATACCTACTTACTCTCTAACTATTTGTTCATCCCTTTAAAAAATTGAGAACCAATATGATTTAAGCTACCAACATTTAATTCGCATACATTTTTTTCTAATTAAAAACCTGAACCCTACAGTAAGCACATTTCTTTCACATGTTGGCACATTAGCATCTTTAGCATCCATCAGAGATCACTGCTGTCTGCCCAGATTGATTGAGAAGTCTGTTTTTGCAATGTCTTTGGTGTCTGATGATTCCCCCTTGTGTTGCTGTGAAGATGAACCGAAATGATGGAAGAGAATAAAATGCTGCGACGGCGAGACAGAGCTGTAATTGTTTGTTCTCTCAATGCCCCCAGTCCCTACAGCACTGTCTAGCACCTTTTTCCTTTTTTTTACTAACACTCATAACATGTCTTCCCCCTCCTCTTCCTCATGTCTCCTCTTCTTTTTTCTCACTATCTCAATCCAATCACCAGAAATAATGTGGCAGGCGCTAATGTTTCCTTGGAAGAAGAAAAAAAAGGGAAAAAAGAGGCATACTCTGGTTTAGGTTACACAGACGAGATGTAATTGTGTTTTGGGGGAAACTGAAATTGTTATGGTTAAGGGTTTAGATGTCAATTGATTGTGCGTCACATTTCATTTTTGTGGGATTTTGGTGGATTATACCAATCCTGCCTCCTTGTATCGTTTTCTTATCTCAACTGCCTTATACAATGTGTGTTTCCTACCCAGTTTTTTCAAGATAAATATTGGTGTAAATAACCTAGAAAACTATACAATAAAACATTAATTACATTTCAAGGTTCACTGTTGATTATAGGCTTTTATGTACAGTATGGGAAAGCAACATGTTAGTGTAATATTCGACTTGAAATGCTTTTTACAGATTTGAACCATTCAGAATCAGTGTTTGACTGCCAAATCTGTACAAACCAGTCAACTAGACACAACATCACACAACTCTTTTCAGGAAGACTACATCAAGCTATCAATCAAACATGTCATGGTACAAACTTTATTAGAAGCTTCAAGGATACATTAACCTTTCACAAGACTAAATGAACTATTTTTGCCCTGAAACCCTTCTGACAGTTCTGAGAAATATGTCTTGTCCCCTGCCTCAACATGCCTAGTGCTTATTAAAAAAGTAATGAATCACAAAAACACGTAGGACTTTTACTAATGTAATTTCAGCTTTAATCTGGTGCCAAAAATGTCTGGTATTTCACATCCAGATCCATTAAGTAGCAGCCATGCCTTAAGGTTGTTTTTGTAATGCATTCTCAACATTTTTTGTTTTTATTCAACATATCATTGCTTTGCAGTTGCTAGCATTGCACTGTAACAAGCCGGTGAGGTGGTGTTTTTCCATGTTATTCTGACCCACCGACACCTGTCTAATGGGCTCCACACATGCAGCGCATCCATGCACAAACAGACCCCCTTCTCCTCAGGGTTAAGCAGCACTAAACTAGTTCATTTATTTCCATGGAGGGCCCACTGCTGCTGCTGCTTCCGAATAAACGAGGGGTTGGAGGCTAGGGGAGGGAAGTAGTGGTGGAGGGGTGTAGCTCATATCTGCTTCGTGCTGTGTCACACTCTCTCGCTCTGCGCCCCAGGCCGATACCAGCCGTCTAGACGTTAGCGATGCTACGTCTCCCAGGGGAGCTAATGCTAATGTGTCTGCTCTTCGCCTGCTAACTGTGCCACTCTTTCAAACTGCCTGTCTGCTTGCTACTTCCTCTCTTTCTCCGGCATGTCTCTTCCTCCTTATGTGTATGTGTGGATGTGTGTGCCAGCCAGCCAGGTCGAGGCAGCTCCGGGGCCTTGTTGTTGATCGCGGCACCGTGCCCAGGGGTTACCATGGCGACGGCGGTGGTGGTGGCAGCAGACACAGTGCCGAATCGGAGAAAAGGGTTGGATGGGTGTGGGTTAGTGTGTGGTTGTGTGTGTTTGTTAGTGTGGGGCTGCTCGGGGAGGTGGGCTGTGAACTCAGCAGCACTGGGCCTCGCTCGGGGCAGGAGCTGGACCACTCAAAAGTTAGACCAGACAAGTGACATTTTGTCCCTGTTTCTGTTTAAAAATGTGTGTTGTATACTATATGGCACTTCAGCAAAAGTTTGGTAGTCTGAATTTTCCAAGGTACTAAACTATTTTTCAGACTCTAGTTTTGTCAATTATTTTAATTTGTTTTAGATTTCTGTTTTATCTGGGTGAATTATCTGTCCCATGGTTCATTTTTAACATACACTTTAACACCAAGAATATTGCATATAAAAGCTACACATCTGTCACTTTTCACATCTGGTCATTCTGCCATACTGTATATGTTTCCAATTAACACGCAGCAGAAGCTAAAGCACCTAAATTAATTTGTCCAATAAATTAAAACCCCTGTACTCGCCAAATGCACATCGATCATTTTAAAACACATACATAGACTGCATTTAACAGCATTGTTTGACAGTGTTGGCTTGCACTAAAAGTTGCCAAAGTTTCAAGAAGTAGCACTCTGCAGCCTGAGAAAGAGCGACTTTTGGGGCCCAACTTAAGTCCCCCAGCAACTAAATTTAGTCTAAGTTCAAAAGTTCCTGGGAAAAGTTCCTGCGGTAAAAACAGGGCTTAGTTTTGCACTTGCAGCACTTCCTTCCCCCTCGGTTCATTTCACACTAAAGTGCATTTTTGATTGCCAGGTGCGGCTCTCTCTCTCGCACACATACAGCTCTGGACTGAAGCAGGAAACAGGAAATGACTAGGGAGGATACAGACCGCCAGCTGGAAAAGGCTGGTAGTGATTGAGTAAAATAATACATTAATAATATGCATTAAGGCCTCATATACAAAACTAATCAAAATGAACATTCATAATAGTTGGCCAGTTTTGGCTTAGACCTGGTTTTGTTCATAAACAGTATTAGTGTGTTTTGTTTGTTTGTCCATTAGTATAATAAAGGCTATAAACTGAACACAGGAAAACTAGGGGAAAAGTATATCCATGATTTTGTACCATTGTCAGATAAGGCCGTTGTATTTTTCTGTAAAGTAATGTTTACATTGACTTTTAAGGCTAAATCAATAAAGCATTTACCCAATGAAGTAGAAGATCCAAAATTCAAATCCAGGTCTGGTGGACTGATTTGATTCATTGAACTTGCAAATGTAAACCACTGACAATTTAGTTATTGCAGATGTTTGTTATTACAAATCGTTCTTTCATTGTGCAGCTCTGCCTTCAAAGCAAAATGTTAAGTAAATTCATTTCATATCCCCTTATAACATATGCATTAATACAACCTTCAAATTGCTATCCTTTCCCATCCATTTTGTGCAGCCTGTCAGTTCTTCCCGTGGCCTTCTGTTGTTCATAAACTGCTGTCTAAGCTGTGGGCCGAGTGATGCTCCACTGTGAAGCAAGGAATAATAATAAGTCAGTCTTGTGTTTCTGGATTGAGGATAAGAAAGATAGGCCTTTCCTCTGCTCTACATTCCCAAAGCAAAACCTTCCCCTCATGCCCAGCTCCTCAGTCAGCAGCATACAGGCAATGTCAGGTCTGAATCAGTATGACCTACCAGGATGTGCTTGGAGGGGGGCATAAAGCCAACTATTGTTTTTTGTTATGCCTAAATGACTAGTGGAAATGTGCATGTAGCATTGAGCGACATGTTTGCATTGTGTACGATATGTGAAACATTTCAATTACAACATTCAGAATTCATTCCCCAGGGTAACAAAAATACAAAATATTTCAAATTTGTTTCAAGTCTTGGTTTCATGGCATAGCTTTCTTTTTCTTTAGGAACATTTTCTGGTCGTTTTCAGGGTATCTGACCCACCACCATAGACTTTGCCATTCAACTTCGAAGCCCTATGCAGTTTATCATGTGACTGTTGTGTGTCTATCCGTTGGTTCTTTTCATTGGCAGGTTGCATGAACTGTCTGACCTCTTTTTGGCCTCCCCCACACTAACACATATGTAACACACACATACACTACATGCACACACAAACACACACACACAGATGGGTCAAAGGGCTGTCATTAGGTCAGGCTCTTCAGGCTGTTTACTCTCCCTTTTACAGTTGCTCACTTTGAAACGGTTGTTGAGATGAGCTACTGCTACTGTTGTTGTTGTAGTAGTAGTATGTGGATAATGATTTTATAGTCCATTTGTTGCCTTTCAATGAATGAACTAAAAATGGTAAATTAGGTTTTAGTACTAGCATTTTGATGTAGTAAAAGAAGTAAGAATGTATGCATTGCAGCGAAGTACACTGAGAGTATAAAAGTATAGTTTATATATATATAGTGTAGGATTGTTTATGTGTAGAAGATAAGAACATTAGTATAATTAAAAAACATACATGTACATTTTTTAAAAAGGGTTACTTTTACTTTTTAAATTATCATATATTATTATTAGTAGTATTCACCAAGATTTAAACCATGTTTCAAAAGTGGATGTGATGTAATTTTTGAAGTTTTAATTTAATTATTTTAATACTACTAGTTTATTAAAGTTCCAGTACCTAATATATTTTTCATCTAGTTGAGAAAAATGGTTTAGACCCCATATAGTATATTGCAAAAGCAATCGTTTCTGAAAAAATCTTGCTTTATGATGCCATCTG
>JAVQKG010068927.1:0-11500 GCA_036025885.1 Hypseleotris bucephala
CAGCCAGCTGAGGCAGTGAAGGACTCAGTTCTCAGACACTTCTACGTAGACAACTGCCTACAAAGTGTGGCCTCCGTCGAGGAAGCTAAGCCCATTATCACCCAGCTGCAGTCTTGTCTAGCTGAAGGCGGATTCGAGCTGCGTCAGTGGGCCAGTACCCACCCAGATACAATCCGTCACCTTCCAGCAGAGGTGAGATCAGACAGTGCGGAGAAGTGGATAGCCCAAGGTCACCCAGGTCAACAAGAATTGGCTCTAGGCCTACAGTGGGACTGCCAACAGGACACCCTGTCCTACAAGTGTCGAGCTGCTGTCCCCACTGAAACCACTGTCACCATGCGCTCCATCTACAAAGTGTTGGCCAGTCAGTTGGCCCCCTTGGGTTCCTGGTACCTTACACCACCAGGGCCAAAGTAGTCATCCAACATCTGTGGGATAAAAAGCGAGACTGGGATGATCCTGCACTACCAGAAAACCTGCTTGCCATGTGGAGAGAGTGGGAGGATGAGCTGCCTCACCTACAAAGCATGACTCTTCAGAGATACACAACGCCTGAGTTGGACTCTCCCAGCTGCCAGCGCAAGATCCACGTTTTCTGCGATGCCTCCGAGCAGGCATATGGCTCTGTAGCATACCTCAGAACTGAAAGCCCCAAGGGCATAGTAGAAGTGGCATTCATCACCGCAAGATCCCGAGTGGCTCCAAAAAAGCAGCAATCAATCCCACGTTTGGAGTTATGTGCCACCCTGACCGGAGCACAAGTGGCCCAGCTCCTGAAAATTGAGCTCACACTCCCCATCCAGCGAGTTGTGCTTTGGACTGACTCCACCACTGTGCTCACATGGCTCCAGTCTGAGTCATGCAGATTCAAAGTGTTTGTGGGCACACGTGTAGCTGAAATTCAGGAGCTTACAGCTGGTGACACATGGCGGTATGTGGAATCTGCAGCCAACCCTGCGGATGACATTACGAGAGGTAAACCACTCACCTTATTGACATCCGACAGCCGCTGGGGCCAAGGTCCAACCTTTCTGTGGTGCAGACCAGAGACATGGCCGCAAAATCCTCAGCCCCAGACTATTGCAGATCATAGTGAGGAGCTAAAGAAACCACCTTTCTGTGGCCTCACCACTTCATCAAGTCCACTGCCCGACGCTACACCGTTCTCCACCTTCCGAGACCTCACAGCTGCCACAGTGCGGACCCTGCACGGGGCGGCCCCAGACAAAGTCTCCGCTGATGACTACTGTGGAGCCCAGCTCGTGTCCGAGGAAGTGCTGAGGACCCTATTGGTCGAGATCGAGGGGATTCTCAACTCAAAGCCTCTGGGCTACACTTCTGCGGATATTGCTGACCCTGATGCAATAACCCCCAACTGCCCACTCATCGGTCGGTTAGACGCCTCCCTCCCACAGGTCGTGTATCCTGCCTCAGAGGTCCTCAGCAGTAAGCGCTGGCGCCACTGTCAACTGCTGGCGGACCATTTCTGGAGGCACTTCATCTGGTTCTATTTGCCCAGCCTCCAAGCCGGTCAGAAATGGAATGCTGAGCATCCAGACATGCACATCGTAAGACAGTCCTCATCATCGACCCTCAGCTCCCCTGCTCACTGTGGCCAGTGGGTAAGGTTACCAGTGTCAACCCAGGACTGGACGGCAAGGTGAAATCGGCAGAGGTGAAGGTAGCCGACAGAACTTACACCAGACCGGTGGCCCGGCTCATTCAACTCCCAGAGCTGCCGGAGTAGCCGCTACACCTAGGTGCCTTATCCAGGGACTATACAGATTTCCTCCCGAAATCTGGGGGCGGCTGTACAAAAAGGCCCCCTTGTGGCCGCTTTGCCCATAACGTTTTCTCACTACTCTCTCTCTCCCCCTTGCAAATAGCCTCACTTTACCTGGACTCTTGACCAATCAGAAGCCACCTAGGACTCAAGCGCAACGCTTCTATTCTGTTTAGTCTGTCGGAGAGTTCGCTGTAAGCAACCATATAGTTAATAGCACACGGACTTTTATGCTTTAAGACCCAAAATACAGCTGTGAAGTGTATTGTGTGCGTCTATTGCAAGTAAGGGACTTATCTTTCTGTAGTGTGTAATTTGTGTGCAGAGCCATATCTTATTTCTTTGTTCCTCTTGTTGCTATTTAATGTTAGCATGTTAGCTTAGGCCTCAAAGCTAACCTCGTGTGTTCCGTGTGTATTTCTTCAGTTTAGTCTATGCATATTTTGCCTCTGTAGTGTAGTGAATCCCTGTTATTAACTGTAAAACCGGGTCTGTACATTCTCACCAGTGCCAGTATCCACACTCAGTAGCCCATTGACCGTAATAGTCTGACCTAGGCCGCTGCACGTGTATTTCATAATGGCGGCCATATTAGCAGTACATTTTTATGACCGGCAGAGGGCGCCATCTCATTAGAAATAAGCATGGGTTTATTCTTTTAGGTTAAAGGGGCATTCCATAATTAGGGGAGGACTGTTTTCACTATTCTGGGGGCAATCCGGTATAGATTGGGCTTGGGATAAATTATAAGTAGATTAATATTATGTTCTTTATATTGGATTTTCATTTCATTTATTCATTTTGTAATCTGTCTTTTCTTCATTTCAGAACCACACACACACCTTTATGTAAACATCTTTGTTCAACTACAAATGTGGCAATAAAAGTCATTCAACTCGTCACCATCGTAGTGATTCTTACCGATCACCTGCTGCGAGCTCTAATTTACGATCCAGAATAGTTTTAGTACATTGGAAGCACTTCCCCTTCCTTTTATTAAGTATTCTGCAGCACGTTGTAACTCAGCACCCAGTACACATGACTTCTTATTCACAACCAATGCGTTGGTGGTATAGTGGTTAGCATAGCTGCCTTCCAAGCAGTTGACCCGGGTTCGATTCCCGGCCAACGCAAACTTTATTATTTATCCAGAAGATACTCACTAAATCTAATTTGTTAAGTACCATAGATAGAGTATATAAATAAATACTGATTTTCGCAGGGTCAACACCAAACAGCTACACAAATAAACTGAAAGAAGTGTTTTGAATTTGACCAAATTATGCTGCTCATGGAGAATTCGCTAATGTGTTAAAGTTTGTTTCTTTTCTATGTTAAAGTCGTTTGTATATTGCACGTAGGCCCAAATAATAATAATAATAATAATAATAATAATATAAAATCCAGATGCGCCTATTGGGCAACAATGACCCTGATGCACTGGGGAAACTGAAATTATAGAATCCTTAAGTAATTAAGAACTGTAGTTTATAACAAAAATCCTCCATATGATACACACATCATATTGTTGTCGTACATAAACTCAAAAGAAACTAGCTTGACGAGCTTTGACTCACATGACTTCCGACGCATGCGCAATAACCCAACTCGAAATACTCAATAATCTGGGAAGCTGTATGCACTGAATCAAGTAGCCACTATTTGGACAGTTTTGTAGAAAAATACTGTCATTTTTTAAAAAGGGGATACGTTGAAGAGGTGTGGCTGAGCTGCAGCTATGAGTTTCTTTGGTTTTGGTCAGAATGCGGACATCGATATAGTTCTGAATGACGCCGAAACGAGAAAGAAAGCCGAGCATAAGAGCGAAGACGGCAGGAAAGACAAATATTTTCTATTTTACGACGGAGAAACCGTGTCCGGGAAAGTCAACGTGAATCTCAAATATCCGGGAAAGAGACTGGAACACAACGGCATCAAGATAGAGTTTGTCGGGCAGATAGGTAAGCAACACGGGCCTGCAATTTTAGCCTTTGCATTTACCCCCCACCAAGAGGGACATCTAAGCACGGCCAAAGTCAGAAACGTGAGAACTGGGAACTAGCTACATGCAATAGATTTGAGCTGAGCAACAACCCTCTCTTATAAGTATTGCCAACCTAGTGCAAATAATCATTCTAACGTCTCTTTTGGGAGCGTTTGAGACACGACAGACCTTTGCTTTGATGCTAACAAGTGTCAGTAGGAAGTGTCAAGTCCCGTGACAGACATGGTGCACGCTGGGACATGAGCTGATACAGAGGCCATACAAAAAGTCTTTAACAGGCCTTTGATCATAATTTTATATACACTTTTAATTCTGGAACTGAGTTGACAATTATGTTATATTAAAAAATTAAACTTGCCTTGCTTCTCAATTATAGAGTTTAATATCTTATAATATGTAAAAACACAATTGTGTCTGACTCTAATCTTAAATTGCATCACCACTATTCCCTCAACCTCATATTTATACTGAGGTTGTACTCTGTTGTGTATACATATTAAACACATCTATCTCATTTCATGTTATTGCAGCTGTGAGCTCTGAGGGAACACTTGCTCAACCTCTCCCTAATGCCACTATTGTGTGTTTTTGTAGAGCTGTACTATGACAGAGGGAACCACCATGAGTTTGTGTCTCTTGTGAAAGACTTGGCTCGTCCTGGAGAGCTCACCCAGTCACAGACTTTTGACTTTGAGTTCACTCACGTGGAGAAGCCCTATGAGTCTTACACTGGACAGAACGTCAAGCTGCGGTAAGCACAAATGTAGTGGAATAGCATAGTTAGCAAGAGATTTCCATTTTTATTGTTTACACGTCTGGTCATAATCTACAGTATATATTTTTATATATTTTTCTCTCTCCAGCTACTTCCTGAGGGCGACAGTCAGCCGAAGATTAAACGACATCAACAAAGAACTGGACATTGTTGTTCACACACTCAGCACCTATCCTGAACTCAACTCCTCTATCAAGATGGAAGTGGGAATAGAGGATTGTCTACATATAGAGTTCGAGTACAATAAATCCAAGTATGGTTGTATTTAATGTTCCTTAAACAGAAAGCCATTTTCTTCTTGGTTCTTGATACATGGTGTTGTTGTCTTGCAGATATCACCTAAAAGACGTGATAGTAGGGAAGATCTATTTCCTGCTGGTTAGAATCAAAATCAAACATATGGAGATAGACATCATTAAGCGAGAAACAACTGGCACTGGGCCAAATGTGTACCACGAGAACGATACCATTGCCAAATATGAAATTATGGATGGAGCTCCTGTCAGAGGTAAGTGTCACAGCCTTTTGTGCTCTTTACATGCAGCAGATAATGTAGTGAAGTTAAGTTAAAACTATATCATTGTTTCAAAATGCAAGGTGAGTTTGACAGAACAAAAAGATGAGCTTTTTTCTGTCCTACAGGAGAGTCCATCCCTATCAGGTTGTTCCTGGCGGGATATGAGCTGACTCCCACTATGAGAGACGTCAATAAGAAGTTCTCTGTGCGCTACTACCTCAACCTGGTCCTTATAGATGAGGAGGAGAGGCGCTATTTCAAACAACAGGTATTTGTTAACAAATAATGTTCTGTAACTTACATTATTGGTTTAAAAAAAATAATAAGGGTATGCTTTGTTGCAGGAAATTACTTTGTGGAGAAAGGGTGACATTGTCAGGAAAAGTATGTCTCATCAAGCAGCCATCGCCTCTCAGAGATTCGAAGGTTCCTCCAATCCAGAAAGGTCTCCACCACAAGACAGTGAAGAAAACAGCTAAACTCCACTCCATCCATGAGAGTATGTTAGTCTGTGTCTGAGTGTGTGTGTGTGTGAGTGAGTAAATGTCTGCTCTCTTCAGAGCACACTCTGAATGAGAAGATGAAGTGTGCATCAGTGTTTGAGGTTTAACACACACTGTGTGTCAGGGAACAAAGAGTACTATTCCAACTGAGTTTGTCACATCCGACTGATCACAGATAGGCACAAAATATACTAACTTTCATGTTTTAGCATTACTTACACGGGTCAATGGAAAAAATTACCTTTTTATTATCATTTAATATCCTGTGAACGCAAAGAGTTTTGTGAAGAGCTGTTCACAGTGTATTTGAACCATACAATTCTGACTTGAGTGTAGCGCTTTGCATTAACTGTATAAGATACAGTCCAAGAGAGAATTAAATCTTACATTACTGTGTATGTCTTCTGATACAGTGTGATACAATTCACTGCCATGCACCTGCTAACAAAGATCTTACTATCTACTTCATCTTTGACTTAAAAAAAAAGCAAATATTTTCATACATTCCTGTGCTTTCTCAAGCACTAGCTTTTAACAGGATTCATTTTAACCAGCTGTCAGTGTGTTGGATGGACAGGGATAGTGGATAATGGGTTTCTTATCACACGCTGCTACTGCTGCTAAAACGAAAGTGGCACTTGTGAATAGTAGGTTTTTACATGGGCCCTGAAGTTCACTTATTTGCACTATGCTCAATTTTAGCCCTTTACCATTAGCTGTGTATTGGCAGAGGTTTTAACATGCTCTGTAGTGTAGGCACCATTCACAGTATTCTATGTTTATGTGTCAGGTGCATGAACCACCTGTCCATTGTTTGTTGGTTGCTTGCACTTCCATTGACCGCTGTGTAGGATAGGTAGCATTGTGCCTAAATGGTTTATTGCCAAAATATTCAGTGCAATAAAGAACTGTTGCCAGAGTGTACTGACACAGCCTTTTATGCCCTAACCCAAGTTTATGAGCCTTTTAAAGACAATTATGGTAATGAATGTACTGTATAATTGAGCACTTACAATTACATCTCCAGAAAACTCTATTTTCTATTAATATTAAATCAGTATCTTCCAGCTACTTCCCTGTGCCATTGTTACTCATCAAATTATTTCAAATCTTTATAAAAAAAAGTCTGTTTCAGCACTGAAAAGTAGCGTTCAGCTTTTCCTCCATCCATCGTCCAAGCTGGCAACCATTATGCTGTGCAAAAGTATCTCACTGTGTGTTACATTATAAAGGCATTTATATTTAATACAATTTCTTTGCCCAAGCATCATGTTGACATGCTGCTGTTTTTGATAACTACTACATACGAGACCTGTGAAGCATATTGGGTCATTGTAATAAAACCATTTTGCTTAATTTAATGAGATTAGAGCTGCATTTTGAAGAGCCTTTTTCCATCATGTCGAGGTCATTTGCAAACTCATTTCCATACTGGAGTGCTTCCTTTATTTTGGCAGTAAATGCACTAATGTACGCTCGACATGTTCATAAAATATAAAAGTTAATTGTTTCTCTTCTTTTCTTATGTACAGTAAATATGCTGTTTCTTTTGTCCATAAGGGTACAGACTAGAATGATTATCTAAACTAATTCATTTTCTATTTGAGATTTAACAGAAATTTTAATAGGAACAGATAATTATGATAACATGTACAGTATAAATGCACAATGTAAATTCAAGCCTTTTGTTTGTGTCCATGTTTTATTATCTCTAAAAGTGGAATCATTTTATATTTTATTTTGAATTAAAAGGGAGTTACAGTATGTGTATTTTTTATTGCAAATACATTTAAATATCAGTATAGCCAGTTGATTCACTATCGCTATCCAGATTTCTAACGTGTCGTAAGTGCTGCAAATGCTTTGGGCTTTTAGATGTTATCTGCACTTTCTGTAGAATCTTTGATTGTTCAATATCTAGACGTAGTTCAGTTTCCATGCATTGGTTTTGCGTTTTGACACAAAATCGACGTCAGATCAACACGAGACAGATCTGTATGGGCAACAAGACATGGGTGAGAAAGACAGTGAATTAAAGACTGGTGTGCTTCTTATGTAAATGTACTTCATTGCCAACTTCCACTAGATGGCGTACTTAGACTTTCATACCATATTTTCCAATAAGGTTATGTTGATATTGGTAACAGCAAAGATACAAGTTCTATGTATCTTAGGGGTAACTTTCTAGATTTAATGTAGAGTATATAATAGTTGTAACTAATGTAAAGTAACTAGATAGTAGTAGGACATTTAATAAATAAATAGTTTCAATATATATATAGTAAGCTACAGAATTACTTGTACTCCTCGAAGCAAATATTTTCACTTTTAATAAAGTGTACAGACAGATGATGAACTTACAAAAACTTATTGTATTTCATCATTTCAATGGAATGTGTCATTCTGTCGTGCATTTAGCTGCCTGTAAAAAGATGAAACACAACTTCCTTTAACTTTCAGTACATTTGGCAATCCTTGTGTGCTTTATTCAATCTTGCATGTGTTCGGACATGTAAGGCTTATGAAGGATCTAACTCAGTGACTATATTAGGTGTGGCTGTAACTTAATTGAGTTAAAAAAAATCACAATAATTTCAATCCGGATTAGACTATTGTCATATGTTATACAGTATAGTATAGATCTTATCACATGAAAGTATGATCCAGCTACATTTTCTTGTCAGTTCTTGTATCAGTCTCTGTTATTCTGTTATGAAGATGTCACTGACCCCTATTATCATTAACATCTGCAACAAAACCATTCTCTTATACAGTAGTTATTTTCCCTGTAAGATATGCCTCAACTTCAGCTATACTTTTGCTGCTGGCAAAAAAGGGAACCACATACAAAAACATTAGTAGAGACAGAGTGTGACCTTTGTAGCAGCAAGTACATGAAGTGCAGAACAGCAAAGTGTGAACATCTCCGGTTAGACTAAATTGAGGCCAAAAGGACATGCTATGTAGTTTGATTGCTCCTTTCAAGAGTTTTTTTCTTATCTCTTGTCCAGTTAAAATTTGCACTTCAATACATCTCTTCAGATAAGTTCCAATGTTTTACTCTCAACTCTTTTATTAAAATTGACTTTAAAAGATTTCATGGTTCGCAGACAATTAAATCTCTGTGGGCTGTGTAATATGGCATTGAAATTGTTAAGTTAAAGTTAAAATGTTGTAAATACTATTTTCTGTTATGTAATTCATAATTTTATCTATATGTTATATAATGTATGTATACAGGTGGTTAACAGGAGTGCAGTTGTTCATATGGTTTAGAGTGGCATATACAGATGTAAATAGTGTTTTTCTGAACAGGTTTACTGTTTTGGGCTAAACAGAGTCATGTTGCTGTACAAAACATACCATTATAATAAATTAGGAGACCTTCATAAGACTGTAATAGTGCATTTCATCAGTAAAATGCTAATGAATAAAGGTAGGCTTTTTGAACATTTAATTTCATTTGAACCTTTGGTAACTGAGAATCAGAAATATTTTCCTCATACTTCCATGCTGCTGTTGTACTCAGCATGTCCGTTTCTTTATCTGAAAAAAAAGTCCAAATTAACCAATGAATAGCTACAAAACAGCTCTTCATTACTTAGCATTGGCACATCATTTATTTGTAGGTTACATAGAAGCAGCTACAGGCAAAGCAATTTAAACACTGTGACTTAGTTAAATAAAGTTCAAATAAAACAAATAAAACGTGCACTAACCATAGAGAGCACTAACCTATGGCACTAACCAGCCAATGAAACATGGATGGTATACTGTATCTTTGTTAGCCATGGCATTTAGCACTGTAAAACACAAGAGGGTTATAAACAGTAGGTGCTTTCAGTGTAGGTATAATAGATTCTTATAGCATATACACCATGGATGTATTAATAAAATTTTTTAGATCCATGATACACACCAATAGCTTGTCCCACTTTATGTCAACTTGTCATTTCCGAGCGTCCGTGAATGCGCCACAGAGACAGCCGGGTTCGTGCTCCGTGCTCGTGCTCCACTCCACACTGCTGGCTCCAGTCCGAGGTGTGCTCTGAGTTACACACCAAGATCCCGCTCTTCACAACTTTACCGTGGAATTACAAACCCACGACTCCAGCGAACGGGACGTTTCCTTCAACGTTTGACTTTGCAGAGTGCCGGGATCATGGCGGGCTGTTTATTTTTTTCACACGAAGCCGGTAATTGAGCACTTCCCGCGAGCCTCGCTTTTCCCGGGGGAGCCCTTTTTGTTTGGGGTTAAGCAGATATGTGACTGGATACGTTAGCGTGGGGTTCGTCAGCTGGCTTGTTGTTAGCGTAGAAACTGGGCGAAAATACGCTGAATAGTTTCTCATTGACGGGCTGGGGGCAGCTCTAGTGTGGGCTGGGATGTGCAGACGGTTTAATAGTGGAGAAGCGCCAGACGGAGACAGCGAAAGCTAGACTTATCCCACCGCCACCAGTCGACGGCGGGACACGACCACCACTTGCCCCGCGGCGAGATTTTAGGGTACGTAAACTTTCTCTGTGTTTTCCAGCGACGTATTTTGATTGTGATTATACGTACAGCTTTATAATGTTACTTAGCCAAATGCAATGTGTTGTGCAGCAGCTGGTGGTTTGTGGCCAGACAGTGAAATGTGCTAGTATTGTGTGTGTGTGTGTGTTGTGTGCAATTGAGGGGTATTGGCTTAAGAGGGACTAATTCCTCCTTTTTCAGGCATTAACTGTTCACATATGGACCACTCCGTGATGATTAAGCTCTTGTACGATTTTCTTTACTTTAATGTAAATGTTTCTTTCTAATTTAAAGAAAGTATATTTTAAAGTTTATTTCTAAAGCAAAATCATACGCTGAGCAATTCAAAATGCTTTAAGACAAAATAATATTACTGTTATAGCTTACTTTTCTTGACGTTTTGAAATAGTGTTAGAAATTAATGGCAGCGTAAATGGGTCTGTATTAACTTCATGTCTCATTTCTGATTGATAAAATGGGACAATCATTAGTTTCCAATGCTTTTGTAACAGATCTTTTCTGTTTGAATGCAGTTGGTCAAATATGAAAGCTGTATTTGCCTGCACAGCCATTTGTATTGTGACAGTGGTAGAAGAAGACAGTGACAGAGGATGAGATGACATAAAGCCAATCAACATCTGCCAGGTGTCATGTGTTACATTGTTTGACTGTCTCCACTGATTCAGTTAATTTGGCATGTGTACACCAAAACGGAGCTCAAATGGGACACTCCCCTCTAATATGGCCGCATTAACATTATTAGCCTACGCATATAACTATTACTGACCCAACATCTACTTGACATTGTCTTTGAATGTGTAATGTAATCTGATCAGGGGGCTGTCACAGTCCCACACACTGTTATTTGACCCTCCGCTCTAATGGCTGTCTGTTACCTCACTATTGAATTATCATGTGATCTGATATGCGTGCAGACTGTTAATCTGTATTTAACAAGGCAGCTCAACCAGAAGGGATAAGAACATGGACATCACTCACTGCGCACCTCCAGTGAACGTCTTTATTGGACCAGTTAGGCAGTAAATGTCTCGCTCTTTCTGGCGCCCTTTGAGCTACTGTTTTCTGAGGAGAGCTCTGTCTTTTCCAATCATCTCCCGCTTGAGACGTTTCCTGGTCACCATGTCTAATTAGTTCAAGCAGCATCCCATGAAAACATATTACCACCGCTGCTTCGCGAGGTGGAACAGTTTACAAGTCATGCTTCATTATGTGTGTGGCTGCCGTGGTCACAGTTCACTTTGTGTTTTAGCATAGTGGAAAAAAGCAATTCACATTTTTACATCTAGACCTACTTCAATCATGTAGCACTGGATGTCATATGTAGGACTGTTATCAACTAAATTAATCAAATAAGGAAGTATTGTGAAGGGATATGGCTTG
>JAVQKG010068953.1:0-10989 GCA_036025885.1 Hypseleotris bucephala
GTCTTATTCTAGAAATCCATCTGGACTACAGCTTTATTGTATTTACTGAAACTGTACAAATTACACTACACTTAATGAAGATAAATGTCACTCACCATAGGCATCTGTGTTTTAATGGGATTGAACTCTTTAGCGTTGGGGTTTAAGGTAGATTTCTTCACTTGGCTAAAACAATTGAATATACATGATTATTAGAAACCAATGTTGCTGTAACAAATGTTAATTTTGTACAAATTTAATCTTACTCTGTCACTCCCTCTGTCCGCTCAGGCTCTGACCTGCCCTCCTCGCTCCCTGGGGTCCGGGCCGGCTGAGGCGTGGCCGGGGACTGCCTTTCCGAAACAGACCCTGTGGCAGTTGTAGTAGCACCAGGCGTAGCAGCTGTGTCCTTGGGCTCCTCAGCTGGGACAGGTGAAGGCTGAGGTTGGGGTTGTGATGGGACAGATGTGGGGGGCTGTGATTTGGGCTCTGTAGATGCATCAGACTGTGTGGGTTTGCCTGCACTGGGCTGGTTGGCCTCAGTGACAGTGGGAGGTGTCCCTGTAGCAGGGGAACCAGGAGAACTGCCACCACTCGACTGAAGCTAAAAAAAAATGATTGGGAGGAAGTGCTTAAATATACTCGTCATAAAAAGTTTAGAGAGATACGACTGTTGTGAAACATTTATGTATAAGAAAATGATCATGCCACATTGATGTTACACCAGATAATACAGGTTATATTGCATTTCAGTAACAATCTCTTATTTCACCTAAAATCTAATATTCTTAATGTTTTGTGTCTAGATTATATACACATATTTTTAAAAAGATTTTTTGCATAACATGGAACAATGATGAACACTTACCCTAAACTCTTTGCCAAATTTGCGCAGTTCCTCAATTTGTGAACGTTGTTGAACTGATGAAGCTGTATTAATGGTGAAAGAAACAAAAAACTAAGGTTGAAAAAAGATCCTTGCACATGAGTGATGTGAATATATTAACTTCAAATGCTCACCTTTACAACTTTTGCTTTCATCTGTGCTACCAGGGCTCTCTGCTGAACGTTCTTTAGCAGCTGCACTAAGGATCTCATTCACTGCAGAGACAAGACATCAGCCTCATCAGATCTACCAATCAACACTAAAGCAAAGATTAACATAATGAGGTTAAAATAACTGTTGTACCGTCTACAGGGAAGAGAGGAGCAGGGCCAGATGTCTTCTGAGCCGGCAGAGAGACAGACAACGTGTCTAAATAAGGTGTGTCCTGTGTGGATTTAGGAGAGCGAGAAGCTGCAAAGACACACGTTTAAAAACCTTTAGTGCTTCATTAATAAAAGAGGACTAATGTTGAGGGCAGGCTGTACCTGTGGACTGAGAGTGAGAGTTGGGAGTGCGAACTGTTCGACTGGACTGTGGAGGTCTTTGAGCCTTGGGCGACGTTCTTGAAGACACTGAAAAGCACAATAAATTATTATAAGAACTGATATTTATACCGCCATATTCACAATCTAAACATGTTTATGTCTTTACCTCCATTAACTGGACGAGCAACGTCAGACAGTGAGTGAGGGAGCGAGTGAGAATGAGGAACTGTGTGTGGAACGGGGGGACTGGAGGAGGCCGAGGCAGCAGCAGCAGCAGTGGGTGTAGTGGCCGCAGCTCCGGGTGAGGCGGGAGTGTACGGGCTTGTAGGACCAGAACCAGGACCTGGGCTGGGACTGCCCTGAGGATGATGAGGAGCATAGGCTCCACCCCGGCCCGACAATGGGCTGCTCCTCTCTGAGGGGGAGGCAGCGGTCTGGGGGCCTGTGGCTGAAGGTAAAGGGGGTCTGGGAGAAGAGGAGGAGGAGGATGGAGGAGTAGAGCGATAACCTCCTCGACTGTGCGGAGGTGGTCCACCAGAGCCTCGGTTCATCTCCCTCTGACGCTGATGTAATGGAATATACTTGCCGTCCCTTTTGGACAGAGAAGAACAAAAAAAAAATCCATCTTAAAACAAGAGGCCTCAATTTATTCTGTATCAAAAAACACTGAGTGCATGGCATAATGAAATTACAACTTCCTATGAAGTATGTTACCTGCTGCCGGCTCCAGGGCTGTCTCTGCCTCGCTCTCTGTCCCGAGGACTCTCTCGACCTCTCTCTCGGTCGTTGGCGTCTCTCACAACAGCACTATACTTGTCTTCCTCACTCTTTCCTTCATCATTTTCGAGGCCGACGCGGTGGCGATACTGGGGACTGGATTCAATTTCACTGGCAAGGCGAGCAGCACGGGCCTCTCTTTGACGAAAGTTATCAGAATTGCCTCTTTCAAGAGGCACACTAACAAGAAACAGAAACTTACTTAGACAACTTCTGAGTACAATAGGCTTGTAGCTTACTAAACAGAAAACATTACTTACGTATACATAGAGAGGCTAGAATCATATGTCGATGTGACACCATACTTCGCTTCATTATAACGGAACATCTCGTTAGCGTCCCAGCCATTGGACTGAAAACATTAAAGTAAGTTATAACAGTGAAAAATAAGACATAATTTTGTATGTTTTGAGCACGCTTACAGCATCGTTTTCAAGATCGTAACTCTCTCCATTATTGTCTCCGCCGTCCCATCTCTGCAGAACTTTCTCTTTGTGTTCTCCATTGACACGAGTGGAGCTGATAGCAGTGTCTGTGAAGGTATCTGCAGCACAGAAGAAACAAGACCATGTATTATAGAATTTGAAAAATAAATAATGTATATTTATCTTTTGAGATTAAAGACTATTTGTCTCCCTTTTACTTTAGCCCTTATTTGATAAATGAGAATTGTACCTCTTGTTGCGAAGTTGAGGTCAACATCTTTGCAGGTCATAGTAACCAAGTCTTGAGGGCTGAAGATCATGGTGTCAGTGATGTCCTCTCTTCGAGGAGGAAGTGACGTGGAGTCATCCTCCTCAGTGCGTTTGTGTACAGCATCGACAGCCAACTCGCACTACGAACAAACATCATAGGCCTTAACTTTACTTGATACTTGAACTATGTTTCTACACATGTATAATATAACTTGCAAACAGTTTAACATGCTAATAGTATATTGCTCACCCGAGAACTAAGAGTTTTGAAAATGCCTTCAAACACACTGCCATTCTTCACTCTAATGTCACATGTAGAGCCCTACGAAAGAAAACATGCTTATGTTACTTTAGCAGGCTTTTAACTGCTACATTTAAGTGCGAAATCACCTTTATTAAAGAGTAAAATAAAACAAGGTTATTTTCCCACTGAAAAGAATTATCAATAAACAATCTACAACTATCGTTAAAACAGTATGTGGTATAGATACAATATCATCAGACTCACCACAACAGCTGTGAGAAAATGAAGCATTCTGGCATTATTGTACACACCCTCAAAAACCTGTAAAGAATAAAAAGACAACAAAATAAAAATGAAGCTTCTTATGTATTTAAGTCAAGTTTTTGAGCATATGCTCTAGATTTTGGGGATAGGAAGTACTTACAGGAGATGACTGAAAGGAGGGTTTTGCAGAATTTCTATTCCTATGGGAAACAGAGTCAAACACGTTTGTCAGCTTTGACTCAAAAGGAGTACAACTTGTTTTGAAGCCTGTTTTATCAAACAATACATTCCTATGCAATAAATAAAATTTTGTGATTTTAGTAATTTAAAATGAAAGGAAAATGCTTTTACGTAATAAAATATGCTGCGCATATCCGTCAACAGGCTGACTAACACAGCCACTTAATACAACTTAAACGAAACCCTCCCATTTCCGACGTATACGAAGAGAAATCTTAACAGAACTAGACTTTGAACTAATTGTGTGCAGGTTTCAATGATGGTAAAAAATGTTATTGAAAAAATACACTGTTTAGGTTGTTATTAACTGTGGTATAGCCCCTGCCTTTGACAGGTTACAAAACAAAGCCAGGCTGACAACAGCTCGGTAAACACGGCCCATCTTAGATAAAGACCAAACGGGACAGTGTGTTATCTATAACTAATATCTCATGTAAAGACACTTTCTTACCTAGGAGGAGGAGGACTATGTTTGCTTTTGCCTGCCATCGTGTTTCCGTAGGTGTACAGGTTAGATAAACTTAAAACGCGTTTATTTCTGATTTAGGTAGTTTAGCGTTTGCTACACCAGGGCCCACCTCTTTTATTTATCATGGTAATATCCAACTCTAATTGGCTCATTGCAGTTGTCAATCAAATCAACCCTAACCTCATTGGCTCAGAGTAAAGTTCTATTTGACAGCCACGCCCATTGAGCACATAGCGTTTAACCGGTAGGCCCCCCGATCACAAGACAATCCTCGGACTGTCCTGAATGACAACCCCAAGCTGCTTACCTTCCCGCGGGCGTCCTGCCGCTGTTGCCGCCGCTGACAGGGGTAGTCATCCCAGACGGTGTCGTGGTTCCGTTTGACGCCTTTCTCCCGCCTGAACCAGCAGTCTGTTGTTTTAGCATTGATGCTTAGGCCGCAACAACTATGTGCTGACTTATTTACTACCAACTAACCAAGTTTTGGTAAACTACCCTACTGAAAAATCTACGCGGAAAAAACTGAGCCGGTGTCAACACGACAGCACAGATGCTAATGCTAATGGGGCAGCCTCAATGTGGGTCGCCTGAGGCCTAAAATGCAAACACAATAACTTCCAGTTTATATACATGTAACATATAAAATAGTTAAACCTCCTTGCAATATAGTTCCACGGCTGTTCTGTCAAACGATGCCCAGTAAAATAACACGGGTTTCAGTGTATTTAAAGAAGTAGCTGCAGCTAGCTTATCCGTGTTAGCATTAGCTTTGATCCTGACGCTCACTCCAGGCGCTGTCTTCAGGATTTACTTTCTTCAGCCTGTCTCCTTGTTTTCACTCCGGTGTCCCTGGCTGTTCTTTGTAGAACTAATGTCCTAGTCTTGCTGTCCGATGACTTACAACGTTATATTTTTAAGGTTTCTTGACGAAAACCTGCTGCGGTCGGTCAACACCACCTCTCGGTAGGTTAGCTTGACTCAATCCGCGCGTTGCTCACCTCCAACCGGCTCAAGGCTGAAGGGGGAGGGGGCGTTCACGTCCGCCTTTGACCCACTCCTCAACACGTAGCCTACAAGTTATAATTATCACTGTAACACAGTTACTGTTTTTAATGTAAAATTGTGTTATTAAAACCCTAGTTCTAGAAATCGCACAAGAGTGATGGCGTGCAGTGCACACGTGGCACTCATCATAACAAAATCATATTTACTAGTTTAAGTATAAAAACGTATGTTGTTTCATCAATACAGACACCTTATAATTTACTTTTTTTAAATTGTGAACATACATAACACATTTCAAGCAAATTATCTGAATACAAATTTTTCTGTGCGCATTGTACACAGTCATTACGACTGTAGTATCTGGGCAGTATGGCGACCTCCACGAAGAGCAGCTGTGTTTACACCTCAGCAGCAGTTTAGACTTTTTAAAGACTTAAATCGAGTTTCTTTAGCCCCGTATCTGCAAATAAAGTAAAGTTAGTAAAATAGTAAAGTTAGTTAAACACACCTACTCTGTCTGAAGAAACAACTTTTAGAATAAGCTTGGTAGTTTAGGCTACAACAACAAAACTGAAAAAGTTGTTATGTAAAGTATGTCTTTGACAGTTGAGTCTCTCGTACGGATGAAGAAGCTTATCCCCCTGCAGACCTGTGTGTCCCTGGGCTGCAGACGCGTGGGTCACCTTGCCTCACAGCAATACGATGTTATTGTGGTAGGTGGGGGTCATGCAGGCACAGAAGCAGCAGCAGCTGCTGCCCGACTGGGAGCCAAGGCACTTCTTGTCACTCAAAAAATACAGACCATTGGTAAGAGAACAGAAGTTACACTTGCATATTCACTTGCGTTTTTATGTATAAGCAACTGAACACTTTCAATCTTCAACTTAGGTGCTCTGTCATGTAATCCTTCTCTGGGAGGCGTAGGGAAGGGCCATCTTGTGAAGGAGGTAGATGCATTAGATGGCCTGTGTGGTCGAGCAGGAGACAGGGCTGGTATTCATTTTTCCATCTTGAATCGAAGAAAAGGTCCTGCTGTGTGGGGACCGAGAGCCCAGCTTGACCGCCAGCGTTATCGTGAATTCATTCAGGTAATATTATACTATACAATAAATCATTAAAGACAATACTCACCCAGGACGTGAACTGTTTGCCCTCCTGCCTTCAGGAAAAAGATACAGCAGCCTTAAAAGCTGGACTAATAGACTTAAAAACTGTTTTTTCACCACAATTACACTAACACATTCATATGTTCCTGACCACCACAGTCACACTAACACATTCATACATGTTCCTGACCACCACAGTCACACTAACACATTCATACATGCTCCTGACCACCACAATCACACTAACACATTCATACATGCTCCTGACGACCGCAGTCACACTAACACATTCATACATGTTCCTGACCACCACAATCACACACAATGACCTCTCCTTGTACAGAGAACAGTACAGCTCAGACAGTAGAAGGCCACTCTCAGCTCTCTGTGTCTTACTGTATTGTCTCTGTGTGTTTGTGTCAGTGGTCTGGTTCAGCTCACATCTTTAAACCTCATCATGAAGTACGAGCAGAGACATGGCGCTCCACAGAACTGCTGCCTCTGCCACTCCTGTCTCCAACAAACTGTGAGTCTCTTCATAACACTGTCCTGTCCTCAGGTCAGAGCTTTGATTAAAGCATTTGTCATTTTGATTTTCAGCCATATTTTCACATTTGGAACCTCCCAACCCACTGGATTTCGGTGATCATGTAAGACCCAATTATTGTATTTTTACCACTAAAAAGTTTTTTTTTTGTTATTCCTAAATGCTTTTCTTTGTTAAGAAAAATAAGGAGTATTTGAAAATAAACGGTTACACTAGCTGCATTCATTTTAAATGAGGAAGTAACAATTATCACACTAAAACATCTACAAGTAAACCTTACTAAAAGTTAGTATTCAAAACTGTAAATACAGGTACTGGTACTCTCATTGTGTTTTTGTCAAATGGGTAGTCAAAGCTGTCATATGCACTAACTTGAGTGGTTTATTGTCGAATCCAAGTTACAGAACTTCTTTTGGGACCATCACCAGGATGTTTTTGGCACCATGGCCCAGATCCTGGGAGAGGAGGTAAGAACATAGAGACAGAATATTGCTCAATTATTTCTCACAAAGGAAATAAGAAGACCTCCGCTGTGTTTCAGAGAGCTCCAACACAAGATTCTATCAACAAGATCACTCACATCATGGATGTGCTCAAATATAAAACGTGAGTAGATGAAAATAAAGAAGGCAGCAATTTAAACTGTTTGTTGATCAAAATAAATACAGTAAATGCCAGTAATGTTGTGCTCTCTAACCCAGCTGTCGCCAGACCTACACCTCTCCCATTATGAATGCGTATTGCTGCCTGTTGTCTGACTCTGTGCACTCTATTCCACCGGAGCTGCTGGCGACTCTGGTGCATGAAGAGCTCAGCCTACAGAACCAGAACTCCATGTTCTCTGAGGCCAACACAGGGGGCGCTCTAGACTTCATCCCATTCACAAACAGTGGAGAAGAGACTCCACAGTCAGGATATCTGGTCTACCCTGGCAACGGAGTGGACAAACTCAGTATCCTTTACTTCACCCCCCAATTTATACTAAATATAATAAATTATAAAAAATAAATCTGTTCACAAAAAAGTACAAAGAGTATTTAGGTGCAAATGAATAATGATTATTATATCGGCGAAATGCGAGAATCGCGTTCGGCGATATTATGGTTTCATGTTCATCCGCAGATTGGCCGTGTGACTGCGATAACTCAAAAACGAATTGCCCGATCACTCTCAAACTTTGCAGATACTTAGACCCTATAAGGATGGCGAACTGGATCGATTTGGGTACATCTGCGATGAATAGTAATTAAGGATTAAATTTCAAGATGCAATAACTCAGAGTTTTTGCCCCATCTTCTTCTACCTTTATGGCAGTTACATATGATGAAGATGCTGAACTACACTGAGTTTGGTACTTCTTAGATTAATGATAATTGATTAATTAGCATTTTATTGGAGCCATTACTCCTAGTGAACGTTAACCAAATCTCATGAAGTTTGGCTTAAATGAACGTTTTAGGCTCTGAAAAGCACAATGCGACCATAAAAGGCTTTCTTATCAATAACTCAACAACCCATTGAAAGAACTTCATAAAACTTACTGAGATACTGTACTGTGACTAGAGGAACACAACAGGGCAAAGAAAATAATATGTTACCGGTGAAAATCTGAAGTTTGGCTTAAATGAACGTTTTAGGCTCTGAAAATCACAATGCGACTATAAAAAGCTTTCTAATCAATAACTCAACAACCCTTGGAAAGAACTTTATAAAACTTACTGAGGTACTGTAAAGTGACTAGAGGAAGACAACTGGGCAAAGAAAAGAATACGTTACCGGTGAAAATCTGAAGTTTGGCTTAAATGAACATTTTAGGCTCTTAAAAGCACAAACATTCCTATACAAACCATTCTTATGCAATATTTCCTTAACCCATGGAAAGAACTTCATCAAACTTACCGAGATACTGTAAAGTGGGTAGAGGAAGCCAAATGGACAAAGAAAACAATAGGTAACCGGTCAAAATCTGAAGTTTTGCCTAAATGTACGTTTTAGGTTCTAAACAGCAAAATGCGACTATATAAACCGTTCTTATACAATAAATCCTTAACCGATGGAAAGAACTTCATCAAACTTACTGAGATACTGTAAAGTCACTAGAGGAAGATATCTGGACAAAGAAAACCATAGGTAACCGGTCAAAATCTGAAGTTTGGCCTAAATGTATGTTTTAGGCTCTAAACAGCAAAATGCGACTATAAAAACTGTTCTTATACAATATCTCCTTAACCCATGGAAAGAACTTCATCAAACTTACTGAGATACTGTAAAGTGAGTAAAGGAAGACAACTGAACAAAGAAAACAATATGTAACCAGTGAAAATCTGAAGTTTGGCCTAAATGTACGTTTTAGTCTGTGAACAGCAAAATGCGACTATAAAAACCGTTCTTATACAATATCTCCTTAACCCACGGAAAGAACTTCATCAAACTTACTGAGATACTGTAAAGTGAGTAGAGGAAGACAAATGGACAAAGAAAACAATAGGTAACTGGTCAAAATCTTAAGTTTGGCCTAAATGTACGTTTTAGGCTCTGAACAGCATAATGTGACTATAAAAACCTTTCTGATCAATACCTCAACAACCCATGGAAATAACTTCAGCATTTTTTCTACCCCTTTTTCAAATTAAACATTTCAAAATAAGCTTATACATTTACAATTATAACAAATTAAAATATGTGATTACTTTGCGATTAATCGCAATTAACTATTGACAGTCATGCGATTAATCGCGATTAAAAATTTTTATCGATTGACAGCCCTAATATATATATCTGGTAGGGGTGTAACAAGATCTCGTTCCGCGAGATTAAAAGTGACGAGATTTCTTGGCATGGTCACGAGAAATCTCGTCTCGTGCTTAATAAAATAAATGCGTTGTTTATTTCTCTTCGGCGCGCCTAACCCCGCTGCCCAGCACAGCTGACTTTACTTTCACTTTCCATTCCACTCCACGTGTTCCCTCTGTGCTGCCGCTGACACAGACGGAGCTGAGCGCGAGAACCTCTGCATGTTCACCAGTCACTCCGTGCACACGGCAGACAGAGAGAGAGAGACCACGATGTTACTGTCTCTGCTTTGCTTTGTCATAGACACAGACCAGACCAGTGTTTATGTCTTTACTCAACCAGGACTCAACCAGGACATGCTTTAAATCTACAGCCCCTGTATTTTATTTTTTAATTAAATAAAATGTAAAGGTTTTAAAGCTACATTTTAAACTTATTCAAAATGTATAAGGTAGGCTTCAAATAAAGTGTGGGGAGAAGCCAGTCAGACATTTCTCAGTAAATATGTTGTTCTTTTACAGCCTCTAATTCAAATAACCGAAGAACATGCTGTTTAATACAAGCTGGTGTCAAAACACAACTAAATATTAATGGTGCATCAGTTTTAAGTGGTTTCATTTATAGGTTTGATCTTTGGGAATTTTTGTAAATTGTGTAAAAATCTCGTCTCGTGGGATTTGTGTCTTGTTACACCCTCATCTCATCTTCTTCACGGGGGCAGCAGTCTAAGCAGAGATCCCCAGACTTCCCTCTCCCCAGACACTTCCTCCAGCTCTTCCGGGGGGATCCCAAGGCGTTCCCAGGCCAGCCGAGAGACATAATCCCTCCAGCGTGTCCTGGGTCTCTGGTACAACGACCGCATTACTGCAGAGGCTGTACCGATCCGCCTGTCAAATCTCCCGCTCCATCCTTCCCTCACTCGTGAACAAGACCCCGAGATACTTGAACTCCTCTCCTATATATATATATATATATATATATATATATATATATATATATATATGTTATGTCTCACCGTGGTTGTTGTGCGTGTCCTTCTCCTCCCTGTTGTCCTCTGACCCGCTGGGCGACACCGAGTCGTTCTCTGACCCCCTCCTGCGTGTGGGGGGGTGTGTCCTGGCCCCGCCCGCTACTCCGAGTCTCTCCTCTCCCAGTCCCAGTCTCTCCTCTCCCAGTCCCAGTCCCACCTCTCCCAGTCCCAGTCTCTGCTCCAGGCTCTGCTGCTCGTGCTCCATCTTCACGATCTCCAAAAGCAGGTCATCGAAGGAGGCCTCCACGATCTTAGTGAGTTCCCCCACCGCGAAGTCTAGCACCCGCTGCATCACCCCCTTCAGCTGATCTGTGAATATATACTGTATATACAATATATATATATATATAAGGGCTGTCAATTGATTAAAATGTTTAATCGCGATTAATCGCATGGCTGTCAATAGTTAACCTGCGATTAATCGCAAATTAATTGCATATTTTTATTTTTGATAAATGTAAATGTATAA
>JAVQKG010069011.1:0-13106 GCA_036025885.1 Hypseleotris bucephala
GGGTTATTCATTCTAGAAGGTTCTAACCCAATCTTTGGTTATAATAACCCAACTTGTGACCCAACAGCCTCAACCCAGAAAATGGGTTACTAAAATAACCCAGCATTTTTTAGTGTGTATGCAGTTGGCAGTGGCATCTTTCTCAGGGCTCGGTCCATGGGTCAGATTCATTGCCTCATTGCATGACAGTACACATCACTCACCATGGGTACATGCAGAGTGTAGCATGACATATACTCAGAGATTGATTATTCCATCTAACTGGAGTTCTTATTTCTTCAAATTTATGTAAACAGGAGCAATTCAAACTACAGTGTCTTCAGAGGTTCACCCAGTTCATGTAGTCTTGATATTTGAAAAACTTGCTAACTGCTAATGCTAAGTCTTCTACACTCTTGCTAAAATGCCAAACAATATCACTCTCTGACTGATTGAAATAAATTACATTTGTTTGTTTACAAAAATTAAAAACCAAAAAGGGCTAAATCAAATGTGTTTTTGTTGGTCTGAAAAATATTTTTTTTTCTCATTTGTTTACATCACTGTCACTGTCAGCTATGAAGCATGCTCAGTACTGTTTTGTCCAACCCTATAATCTATAACCTATAAAAATAGTATTATTTAAGTCTTACTCCAAATAACTTCTTACTTCTCTCTAATTCAGACTGAAAAAATACCTGTATTTAAAACTCAATGCAATGATTAAGTTCTGGATGTGAGTATTGAGGCTGCATGGTGTTGCCCTGTAGCCACCTGCCAACCAGAGCATTTCTCAGTAGCAGCTGGTGTCCAAGGAAGCGTGTCTGTGTGCTCTGCTAATCGTCCTGGGACACTGTGGGGTCAGAGTAAACCACAACACTAAACTGTAACACACCACAAGTCCTTCCAGGTCAACCACTAACTCAAACTAAAGTGACTACAGGTTAGCCACCTCAGAGGTGAATGTGTCTAGCTTCCAAGAAATAGCATGAAAAGAATTGAGCTATTAACAAGAAAGTCTATTAAGATTCATTTCATTTATCATCAACCACTGTTTGCGTTAGCGGTCACGAGTGTCTGGAGCCTATGCCAGTGACTATGGGCCTTAGGCGGGGTACAGCCTAGACAATGGCCAGATAGTCACAGGGCTGACAGTGAGACATACACAAGCAGACAACCAATCACTCTTACATTCATTTACTAAGGACAATTTAAAGTGATCAGTTCTCACAAAACATATTTGAGTGGTGGGAGGAAGCCCGCAGTAAAACAAAGAGGACATGCGGACATCACCCAGAGAGATTGTAGTCAGTCAGCCAATCCTCATTTATCCAGGCTTGGGACCTGCAAAGGGTCGGTTTCTTTGTGACATCAACCAAAGAGTAAAACTAGCAACAAATATAAGCCTTTTTAATGCATATTTTAGCAACATCTTTTTGAAGGACCACACAAATGTATCATTGCTACTTTTTCAATTAAGTTTCTAAAGTTAATTTAGCAGGTAGTGAACTGCAAAGATAAGCTGCAGAGATTGAACTGTTTACTTGTAATGTCATATATTGCTCCATATTGTAACACATACATAAATGCAGCCATCCCACTTTTTCATTACAATCTAATAACATCTTAATGAAAAAAGCAGTATTATTTGGCTTAATAAAAACAAACTGTTGCTGCCTGATGCCTGACTGTGTAGAGATCTGTTATATCCTGGATCTTCCCACCCACGGCGCCAGTATTTTCATCTGCTATTGAAGCCGCGGGAGTTACGTTTGGTCCTTTTTACCGGAGGAATTCTAGTGAGGAAGAGGAGAGAGCGGTTGAGGAGGGAGGGGCTGCCCATAGGCCCGCTGCTATTGTTTGGACACAGTTCCTTTTACATTGCTTTGACCACAGACAGGGCGTGGCGGTGGGAGGTCCGCCACACAAAATCAGCCCATGACGACGGGGCAGAGGTATTCAGGGGGATACCACCAGGAAGAGGGGTAAGGAGCAGAGATGGGATGAGGTGATCAAAATGTGTAGGGTTACTTCAAAATAAGATGACTTAAAGCTGTAGTCCACAACTTTCCTGAAATATATATAATTTTAATTGCTTAATCTGACCCTGTTCTATGATGTTAAGTACGTAATCTGTCATATTTATTATTTTATTTTTAGTCCCTCCACTGGCCTCTACAGCAACATCAAATCTGATTTTGTGGGATACCTCTATGACCAGTAGGATTTGAGTTTTTAATTCCCTCCCCTGACCTCTAAAGACTACACCGGAATGCTTTACGCCATAGAATAAAGTCCATTTTCAGCATTTAATTTTTTTCATTTTTAACATTAATTAACATTAATTAATTATGGTTTATTAAAAATTACAGACTGCACCTTTAAGTAGATGAAACAGTCAATAAAAATAGTATGTAAAATGTATGTAAGCACAAGTTAAAAACTTACAACTACATCTATGTCACTGACATAGATATGTCAAGACATTCAAAGTCCATTATTTATTTACTCCACTACATTGGTAATGTTACCCCTGCAGCCTAAGTTACCCTGGGGCAAACAGACAGAGAGGATGGAGGCTATATACAGTGCTTGACCGAACACCATAAAACACATTGCCCAAGGACAAAACAAGAAGCAGGGATGGATCCACCAAACTTTGGGTTAGTGAGTGATTTGCTTTATCATCTACAATCCTTTGCTATATAGTAACTGATGTCCAGGATCATGTGCTTTTTTCATTTAGAGGAAGTAGAAAGTGTATAAAAAGTACATAATATTAAAAAATGCAATCAACAAAAATGCCTAAGTAGGGTCTAAGTATCCTCTTACTTGCCCCCTCTTCTTCATTGTAAGTGTGTACAGTGCAGGGGCAGGCGGGTGGTCCCTGGAGCCGGCTGGAGTGTGGGATAGACACAGAGTAAAGAGAGTGGGCGGGATTTGTCCTGTTAGTTTGAATTCTCCAAACGATAATGTAATGCGAGACTCAGGGCCTCAAACTCGGGCCAGATGGAGAGAGGATTCTTCCCTACAATTACTCTGCACCAGCCAGCATTACAGTCATTTTGTGTCCTCATCTACAGAGAAGAGATTAGCACTGGTGTGGGAGGGAAACACTTCATCAACACTGTCTTACTTATGGGCGCTCCTAAATACTAAAGAGGGTTTCATCATGTGGGGCCATGTTTTGTTTTGTTTTTTGCAGCATTGTCTAAATTATTCACCAACACAAGACACTTAAGATTGTTGTTAGCATACAGCCTTCCTAATGGGTTCTTCAAACAGGCAACAATAATGACTGGTGAAGTAATAGCTAAAATATGTGACTATTTGGAACAAAGCATCTGGGAATTTTATCACTCCATATAAAATCACATTAATGACTGAGGAATAGTATGTGTCTATTATATCACTGGTATTCTAACGATAATAGACTCACAATATCGATCGCACACAAGCAAAGAAAAAGCTATAAACCAGCCCTGAAGTAGGCTACTGCTTGACTATAATCAAAGAAACATCGGTCCTTCTGAATTTGTGTCTCAAAAACTGTGTAACAAACTGTAACAACATGTAACTACATTGTACATACATAGTGGTTAGGGTTTAGGATTAAGATTACGGTAGAGGTTAGTTACAATGTAGTTACATGTTATTACAGTTTGTTACACAGTATATCACATTGTACTTAATGAGGTAGATACAATGTAGTTAAGGGATAATGTAAAATAAAGTGTTACCCAAGTAAAATAGAAATATAAGTATGTTCAAGAGGTGCCCAGTGCATCTGTTCTGTCACTGTGTAAGCAACTTCATGATGTGAGGGTAGAGTTGATTAATGGTGGGGTGTTGACCTTTAGTTTAGTGACAAACAAATTCACAAAATAATTGCTGGGCCTAAAACGCTCAACACTCAATTTATTTTTGGCACAGAATCTTGTGTGTGTGAAAATGTCCCCCTAGTGCTAATGCCAATTAACTAATGATTAAAGGAGAACTAAAAATATAATGAAGCACAAAATGTTGCTTTTAAAAACATCTTTAAAAACTAACCTTTAAAGTCCACAATTAAACTGATGCAAAAAAAAACAGTTACATTAGGGCCTCATTGCTGTGGTCTTTCTCTTTTTCACTCCAGCTGTTTTTGCCTGGGTCTGCACTACTGTTTGACTGAGCTGCCAGACACTTGTGTTTACAAAGATTTATGGATTTGTATTGGCAGAGTCCCAGGATGGGTGCTCTCTCACCAGTCCAGTGCAGTCAGCAGCAAGCCTCTGTATATATCATGTAATATACCATCAGGTTGTTGTCAAACATTGATTTTAAAGGACAAACATGTGTTCATGAAGACGGGAATTGATTAGAACTTGGATCTGATGGACATTATGGCAGCAATGTAATCTGAACACTGGTATTGTTGAGATTTATAAGGCTGTGACACTAGTGTGATGGATGAAATAAGCAGTGGGATCCCTTAAGCATCAAATACATCAAATGGATAGTATGGATTTTCGCTGAGTATAAATAAAACAGTTTAATCACTTAACACCATATGAAAAGAACCTGTAATTGGCTATTGGTGCACACAATTTGTCATAAGTGGATTGACAGTCCTATAGAGAAAGAGTCTTCTCCAGTAGTGGTCACTTCTGCTTACAAAAAATAGCCGAAAAACAGAACAAAATAAAAGATAGCAAAAAATGAATCCAAAAGATCATAAATATCAGTAATAATTTCATATCAGTATTATCTCTAGTATAGCCTTACTTTGATTCATTTGAATAGGTAATTCTTTTAGTTTTCTGTTTTTAAACAAAATGAAAGCAGGGAGTTTGGTATCTTGTTGTGTGGGCTTATGATTGCTAGGGTAATGCCTCTTTAACTGTCCTCTGTCCCAAGAATGTAAGCATGCAGCTAAACAGTTTCCAAAGCGAGGGATTTGTGGGATTCAACTAAATATACAATGGAAAAAGCCAACTGCAACTAAAACTTGTGGAAAATTCTTTCTACTTCATGTCCCTCTTAAAACAATTAAAAATCAGAATAAGATGACTGAACTGGGGGTGTGGCATGGTTGTGACCTCTTGGACTTTTTGAAAAGGCTCATGCATATTAACAAACCTAGTGCATTTCTGTCAGCAAAGAATCCACTAACAAGCAGCAGGGATACACACTTTAAGAACAGCTATCTTCCTAAGCCGCTGGACGTTGTCTCATCACAAACTCAACTTCATCTCACAAGATCCTTACAATGAACCATCCTTCACTCCAAAAACATCTTTAAGCTAAGCTGGTTCGGTTTAATGCTGCAGAGGTCAAACCCCTATTTATTTAAGTAAAAGTATATCAAGTTACTCTCCACCTCTGCTCAGAAGTTAAAGTGCGTTTGGTATGATGGGCCGGGTTACCTGACAGCCGGCCGGGGCCTCTGGGAACAGGAAGTATGACATCACTGCACTGACATTCAGGAATGTGGGAATGCTGCTGTGAAAACCAGACGGAGGCCAGCGGGACGGACACGGCAAATACCTCACAACAACACAACATTGGACTGGACATGTGGAGCGAGATAAGCGTTACAGAGAAAGCTCAACATTAAAGTCTTGCAACATTCCTAATAACTAAATTTCACAAGATATGTTCCCTGCATGATGTAAATCCTAACATAAGCAATGCCATTATCTTAAACTTTGAGCTGTCAGTCAAATAATCTCACATTTCACAGTAAAAATCTTATAGCATGACATTCAGTGTTGGCAAGCTGTGTAGACAAGAAGCCAACAGAAGCATCCGGATCGGTGCATCTCTACAAAATTTCTCTGTATGCAAGTTTGTAATTGGCCAAAAATAAGCTAATAATTTTCAGCTTTGAAAGCAGACATAATCAGCATAACTTTCCCCATGCTTTCATCAGCCATCAATTCAGTGTTAGAAAAACAGCCAATATGAGCCTCATTAACCACCTTACAAACAAGCATAATTTAAATGCTGTGGGAAATTCCTAATAATGTCTTTTATCATTAATGATTAAAATTAGGGCTGCAGCTAACGATTATTTTGATAATCGATTAATCTGTCGATTATTTTTACGAACAATTGATTAATTGGTTAATAGCGAAAAATGCGTAAATATGCGATTTTTTCCATAACTTGAACCAGATAAAGGTAACTATGCCACCAGAGGACTTCTGGATAGAGAATATTTACAGAAAAGACGGTTTTTAATCTTTAATGTAAAATCTATATATTTTTTGTACAGTTTTGGCCTAATTACTGCTCTGTGTGGGTTGTTCTCTCTGCAAATGTCATGATTTAGAGTCTGCATACTCCAGTTAACGATTATTTGATTACTAAATTAGTTGACAATTATTTCAGTAATCAATTAATCACGATTAATCCAATTAATTGTTTCAGCCCTAATTAAAATATCCTGTTTTCAGAAAGGCAAATAATCAGATACTTTCTCATTAATACTGTAATTATATGGTTACACAATCTCAACAAATTTATGAAGGCTAAAAAAAGAAAACAACTGGAATGCTCCATAGAGCCCTTCCAAAAATTCTCAGATAAGGATTTCCTACCATTCAAAACTTATCGCAGGCACTTCCAAGGCAAGGCAATGTAACAAATCCTCTTCCAGCAGCACTTTGTAATGGTCATCTGCCTAATGCTGTATACTGCAAAAGTAAACATCTAAATTAATAGTCATTTCAGGAAATACCTTTGGAACATATGTCTATTTTAAGTCACTTCTGCAAATCCACCTTAAAATGCTGCACGTATTCCTATGATACATGCATGAAAATGGTGTTGAAAGACACATTTCACAGCCTTGTAATGCACTGGCCTTTTGGGGTGCCCAGAGAATCACCTGCTGCTGAACTGCATACACAAGACCCATATAATAGACTTTGACAGGGAGCCGTTATGATCTCTATAACCTCCAGGCTCCCTGGTGTAACCGGGCACAACACAACACAGGGGCAAATAGACTATCAACATTACCTCAACTTACTATTAAAACATCTATCAATGTTTCTGTTAACTTGATGGTAAAAAATCTAGTTGTTGTAAATGTTGAGGAAAAAAATATTGAACCTGCAGGTAAATTTCTTAGTGATTGGGTTGATCGCCTTGCTAAATCTTACGTTATTTACATTATCCCTTAACTACATTGTATCTACCTCATTAAGTACAATGTAATACACTGAGTGACAAACTACTCCATTGTAACTAAACTAACCTTAACCCTAACCTTAACCATTATGCAAGCACAATGTAGTTACATGTTATTCCAGTTTGTTGCACAGTGTCTTACATTGTACATAATGAGGTAGATACAATGTAGTTAAGGGATAATGTAAAATAAAGTGTGACCCTTATGGCTTCCTAATTCCTGATTTTGCTCATCTGTATAAAAACATCCTTTCACACCAACACATTTAGTTAATTCCTGTTGACAGGGAAGACTATAAAATGTATGACACTTTTTGTTCATGCCAATAATCCCAGTAATTGCAGAGTTATTAACCATAAAAGCATTGACAATTTAGAAGCAGAGGCATAGAATATTTGCCTGCCTCCAGTCCTAAGAAAGATATGACATAAAACTATGAGGGTAGATAACACGAGGTGAGAGTTATCAATGGCTACATACAGTACAATTAACATACAGGCAACAAAGCTTCCCTCATTCCTTAAAATAAAACAGCAATCCAACAAATGTCAGCTAAATGTCAAAGAGGTTGTAGCACGAGTAAAGTGAAAGAAATCCATTAGTCAGATATATCTAAAAAGAGAACAGTCCATTTCATTCATAATCTCTATGAATGTAACTGACTGAAAAAAGCCACAAGCGGTGTGTTTGTATGAAGACTTTACGAGCTCATTCTTCACTCGTCAGATCAGTGTGCAGTAAAGTGACAGGGCCATACTGTTCCTGTCTCAGTTTGAGGAAGACAGCAAAGAAAAGACAAGAGAGGTCCCACTGCTGCTGCTGCCGTGGAAACCAAACCAAAACTAAACCAAAACTCAATTTCTCCAAACTCTGCGCAATAGTCAAACATGTATTTCTGTCTTTCCATGGTGAAGTTAGCAAAGAACAAACTACTCAACTCACAGCACATTTTCTGAATACTTACCTCTCACACGCGCACGCTGTAGTGGTGATAGGTTAAAGTGGCACTCACCGCGGTAGTCTAGGTGGTTGTTCTCTAGCGGCGGGGGACTGCTGGCTCCCAGTTCGGCCAGTCTGCGGCTGGTGGCGGTCAGCTCAGAGCGCAGGTTAGTCACTTCCTGGCTGGCCGAATGGATGGCCCCGTCAATCCTCTGGGCCAGCTGCTTGTTGTCCTCCATCATTTTAAGGATTTTGTCCTGAGGAGCACACCCACAACACAGAGCAGCATGGTGTCAAGTCCAGCATTGTAGAGGAGTCCTTTAGCTTTAGACTTTACTTGCAACAGTAAAACATCCAGCGCTATACGTCCCCTGCGTCTACTTCTTACAGCAGACCGGAACTAGAGGCAACATAAGACAGAATGGACAGAAGTTAAAAGAGGTGGAAAAAAGAGCGTCAGATGAGAAGCAGGAGGAGTGTGAGTGTGTGCCGTAGCAGCTGCTCTCAACAGAGGAGCACAGCACACTCTGAGATGACATGCAGCCTTTAAACGGACTGTACCATGTGCTGCGGGGGCTGGGGGGGAGGGGGCACTGCTGGACGTAACAACTGACTCAACGCAACTCTATTCTCACTCAATAGATGCCGCACACTGCTCACTATGAAATAACTTAACCATTGAGTTTGTGTTAATATGATGAATTGTGTAGCTCCCAATGCTTTATGTCATATTTGAAAGTACCCTGGACACTATTAGAAGTTGGTCCATGTTTCCGAAAACACTTTGACGAGCACTTGTCGGACCCCACTATATCTTTTCACTGGCCCCGCTCTCACACTCCCCCGCTGGCTTTTGTCTCTCCCACCACTCACCATTCATTCCATTATATACTATCCCTCCACTCTTTGTCCTGGGAAAGCTTACCCCCACAACGCTTTGGGAAGAGGAGGGCAAGGGGGACGGACCAAATACCCCGAAAGGGAAAACATTCGAGTAAACTTTTAGCACTGTTCCCCAAAAGCACATAAAGAAGAAATAGTACCGCTAGAAAGAAGTGAAAGTTTATCATTTATTTACAAACTCCAATGCCAACAGTAAGACACCACATTTTGGGGGGGATTTTTTAGTCTTCATTCAGTTTTGGTTTAGCAGTCCTGGTTTAGACATGGCTTAGTCGTGGTTTAGTTTTGGTTTAGACCGGGATTAGTCATGGTTTACTCCTGGTTTGGAATTGGTTTAGTTCAGTTTTTTATGCAAGTTTAGACGTGGTTTAGACCTTAGTTATTTCTGATTTAGACCTTGTTTAGTCCTAATTAAGTCCTGATTTAGTTTTGGTTTAGACCTGATTTGGATTTTAGATTTCACAACTTCTTGGGCACCAGTTGACTTGCACTCTCTGCACTGCCTGATGCTACACCCCCATCATTTTCCCTTATGCATGTAACTTTCCTCACTACAAAATGCTAAAAACAGAAACTACCATTTATCTTGACTTAAAAAACAATGCACTGATATTGCTGAGCCATCACAACACTTAATCTGCATTTGACATTTCATTTTGCAGGTCTAAAAACACACCCCATTTGTAGCACTAGTGGAGGCAGGAGACTGATACATCACTCACACTGTCATCTCCGGCTCGGCTGATAACTGTTCAGTGCATTGGTATTCACACAGCAGCAACATGATGGAGGCACTGTGGGATTATGACAAACTGGAAGAGTGTCTCAAAGGGTTGGGAAGGATGACTACTAGTTTGATTCATGTTTTAGGGCAAGACAACTACCCCACCTTCCCTCCAGTGTGTGTGAATGGTTCAACAGTTAAATGCGATTGACCTTTTTTTTATATATATATATACAGGGATTTTTCATTATACGTCCCTATAGTAAAAGGTTTATAATGCAAAACGTGTACTTTTTTACATTTTCCACAATAACTGTTAAAATACAATGTGTGAATCGCAGAGGCATATATATGGCAGCTTTTCACAGATCTATTATATTGTGTGAAAGAACATAAGGCAGCAGTAAAAACTGACTGTAATTCAGAGTTCAGGCTGAATAGACACTGTCATACTGATATGTGCTTTAAAGAAGTGCAATAAATTTGTGTTTTGTCTTTTTCTTTCACTAAAGCAGGGGTAAATGAAGTCTTCATCAGGCAGAGCAGGACTAAAGCATAAAATATATAAAACTTGAACTGCTAAAGAGTCCAACTAGAAAGTACCACCATTACATTAGTTCTTGGACCACAGTTTGCGAACCACTGCTCTAGTCATGTCTTTATTGGGATGTTTCTCTCATATCCTGGTATATATTGATCGTAGTAAAAGGTTGACTCCATTTGATCACATGTTCAGATCATTATCTTTGTCTAGACACAACTGCCCCCATTCACAGCCATAGCTCTATGTCAAGCTAATATCCAGAGTACAGTAGAGACAGACTTTCCACTTGTTGTCCTTTACCACAACTGCTTGCACTTATAATTAGAGCCGGCGCTTCCTTCAAACGACAAACACAGCACGCTTTGAGCCACGCGAGGCCAAGCTTTTATACACTCTACTCAGGAATGCAAGGAAATGAATGCTTCTGGAGTCAGAGGTCAGGATATGTCCCAGATACACATCAATAACCCTGCGAATACTTGGAGCATATATATAATTGTGGAGCGTCCCAAAGAGATAAAGGTCCTTCTGTGAGAGTTCAGACATGTAGAGCCTGTATTTAAACATATAGGACAGAGACACTGAACAGATCATAAAGCTGGATTACCCAAAACTGCTTCCCCTATAGCAATCTAGCAGTGACAAGTAGTGCGCTAAATTCAACACTGGCCTTTTGACTATGGTTAAAATTATAACTACATTCAACATTAACTTGACAAAGTTGTGTTTGCATACAATCAATACTAAGCTAAAGCTAACCTAAAACATACAATTGTCTATATCAACAATGTTAGACAGGGTTTGCTTCAGAATTTACAGTATTTTTATCTGAATATATCTGCCATACATGAACACACAAAAGTTCATACAAAAACATTGAACTATTAAACAAGGCAAAGTTTATACTGTATATTTAGGAGTAATTTGACTCAGTGTGGACAAGCACAACCTGCCAAGCTTGTGTTTGGCTTAAGCTTGTCATTCCAAATACACCTTGGACCCTCATTGATTGAAATCTTAAACAAACACAATGTTTATCAGATCAGAGTAGATATTTTAGGTGATTAACTCATAAACTTCAGTTCTGAAAGTATTTGCATCCAAACACTGTTTGTTTGCTTCGCTTTAAGACACTTTGGTTGTTGTTAGGTTGCTCACTTGTTTGCTGCAGTAGTTAATGGGAAGTTTAATTAACTGTGCTGAGCTCTAGAGTTAAAAGGAGCTATTGATAAACAGCCACTATGGCTGTCTGCTCGGGTTAATTGAATATTGACTTGTTCGGCACGAGCTGCAACGCGTTCCATTTTTCTACAATTGTAACGAGATACAAAGCACAACTCATGTTTTTTATAAGGTCTTACCCGTTAGGGTCTGAGCTACTGCACTCTGAAAATCATGTCAAGTAGGGTGGGGCCATTTGACCAAAAAGTATGATAATATGACAATATGTATTTATTTGTGCATTTATTATGTGATAGTGGGGATTATTGTTCCACCCAAAAAACAAAAGAATGAAAAAAAGAAAAGAAAAAGAAGGCAGTATCTATTCTTTTCTATAAAAATGCAAAGTTCTGATCAAAAAAACAACACAATCTGATTGACATTTTTGCATGCTTGATAATACGCATGGATGAACAGTGAAATTATCAATATTAAGTCATTCTGGCAATTACTGCACTGATGTGAGAGTGAGTAAGTGAGTACTTCAATAGTGCTTCAGTCAGGGACTACAACTTTGTTCAGATAAATGACAACATATAAACAAACACCATGGCACTTTCATTTTGAAAGTAGCACTGGACGCGAACGTGCCCTTACGTGAAAATAACACTGCATTTGGCTGAGAATCAAGACACTGGTGCAGAACTAAGAATGTAAAGATGAAAATTTAATTTAAACTATGTTATCAATTAGTTCTTTATCCCCTTTAAGGCCTGACCACAGCATAATTGAAAGTTACAAGGAATGTAACACTCATGAATGGTGATTGGGAAATATATAACGCATAAAATTGTCATTCTCATTTGTGAGTCACTAACTACAAGCTAGGCATGGGACGATATAGAATTTATTGCGATGAACGATTATCACAATGTAAAAAAAATAGCCACGATCGATTAATTGTCAGTGTTTTTATTGCAATAAACAATATTATTGTATATTGTCCCATCCCTACTACAAACCACTACTCAGTACGTTTCCTAATCTGAAACGAAAACTAGCTTGTTGCAGTAAAGATGATCCATAAGCCAATCACTACTAATACTATTGTCAGTGGTTACACCAAGACTGAGTATAAGGTAAGTATAATAAATGTGAACTGTTAGCGATCAAAAGAACTTTCAACAGTCTTTGCAGTGACATATCTTAAAGCACTCTTCTGGTTAATATTGTGCAATGTTTTGTAACTCTTGAATTCTTTCATAAATGTCTTATATTTATCACTTAAGATACACCAAACAACAAAAGAATAATAAAATGTTCCTCTGACAAAATTGATTTTAGTTTTAATAAATTAAGACCAACTTTAATAAATGATTGCACAAATCTGACTGTTTCAATTTTATTTATTTAAACATCCTTGAATTAAATCAAAACAGAATCATCAATCTTCAAAAATGTGAAAATGGAATATTTAATCACAATTTGCCTGCACCTGTGTCGTCACTTTAAAATTTCACTGAATCCTTTATCTATTATTATTAGTATAATCAAGTGCTGACCCACAATAATAAAGATATAAATCAGTTATATTTATTCTGTTACATTTACTTGAGAAACCTTTTCAAAATGTTGTACTTCTAAGAGCAGTTTTTCTAAACAGTACTTTTTACTTT
>JAVQKG010069059.1:0-11607 GCA_036025885.1 Hypseleotris bucephala
AGAAAACAATGAAAATTCAATGAATGTGTTTTTAGGTCCAAAGAGGATTATGTATCACTGTGAAAAAACATAACAAAGGCAGAGCAAATCCATAAATAAACTAACTGAGTATGGATCTCTCACCACAAACTATAGCCAACTGTATATTTTCCCTTTAACATGTTTTATATGAAGGTCTTTAAATGGTGGTTTTCACACTGTTATACACCAAGCAACATTGTAGATATTATTTGGATTACCATTGCCATTGACTAAAATGGGCTTAAAGGTGTAGTTGGTAAGTTTTCCTTGCCTCTGGATTTACATGAATCAAGACTTGAACTGTAAGAGTCCTTAGTATCATACTTTGAGTAACAGTGTCTTTAATTATACGTGCATGTGCATGTGTTTCTCGCGGGTAGGTCTAGTCATATCTCCTGTATCTACACAGGACCAGTATAATTGCTTATTCATTTAAGTCACCGTGCAGCAGCACTGTGTTTTAGAGCTCATTTACATGAACAGCAGACAGAAATGCTTCAGGCAAGATGGGATTTGCTCACGACCAAACAACAGCCAGAGTAAGTACACAAAGAAGTGATGATAAAGTGTTGAATTTGGCAGATTTTTCTGAAGACTTAGAGCTCTGCAGAAACACAAGTGGAATAATTGAGAAAGGACTGAGGAGGCCAGGACTCCTCTGGCTTTGGCATACATCACTATTCACTATTTCCTCACATTTATAATCATGCTGAAAAATACTTTTCAGGTAAATATAGTATAGCCATAATCAATTTTAGCTTAATGCTAACCACCTAAAAGTATAAAATAGAGGTTCACTTGTAAAAAGAAATTTCTATATCTCAATAATTCAGCCAAATTGTTAAAAAGAAATCCCAGATCCAAACTGGATTCACATTTTTTTTATTTTAATTGGTGTGTAAAACCTGCCAAAGAACTGCTAAATACCTCCAAAATACAATAGAAATGTTTATATTAATAATGTAAGTTGCTTTTAGCCAACTTAAACATGCCGTATCCTGTGCTAAATTACGAAAACATTATTTAATTTGATGAACTGTGAATCCCACGCATCACACCTTTAAGTGTTACAACCTAAATTATTAGTATGAAAAGTATGAAGGAGGCTTATGAGGAGGACCATCTGCACTGTTCTTATTCTTCACACCGGGCTCTAGCACCACTCTGCAGTCACTATTAGCTGAATCACCCACATATGCAGAAGAAATATGTCGGCAAAGCACTTATTGTTAAAAACGATCCTTCCTTGCCAATAAAACTAGGCTCTTTTACAATGCACGTCATGTGGTATGGACCTGCATATAGGCTACAGTTAATAGATTCTCATGGCTACTATAGCATAATAAGAAGTCGGATTTATGCAGGACACACTGGGCAGCCTCAGCCAGCAGAGAATAAACAGAAATGTGTGAAATGTTTGCCCGGGATCCAGGAATTAGTTCTTGAATTTCTGTCATCCTCCCACCTCCACCACATGTAATGAAATGACAGCACAAATATATAAAAAGTGTTGGTGTTGCTGGGGTTTATTAATGCAGGCCAGATACAGCCTCCTCCTCAGCTGACAAGGGCAAGGAAATGATGCAAAACACTGTGATCTAATGTAGCATATAAAAGTAGAAACAAGCTCAGAGCAATACTTTCTTACACCTACACATTTTATTATAATTTTTAACAATCCATGTCCCAAAACAAAAAATGTATATACATATATACATATGGGTTTCACCACATGGATTGAATAAATGTTTTACTATAGTTCAATGTAAGAACAGCGCAAAGCAGTAATGTGCTGTATTAAAATGTGTATAAAATGGCATTTTATTAAAGTAATGGATTATCCTTGGTTCGTGTAGTGCCCTTCAAGTTATTTGTTTGATTAAATGTATACGTTTTTGAGGACAATATACTTTGATGTACTTTCATATGCATTCATATTGACTATAATAGGACCATGTAGTTCAGTCAGCAACTGCTAATTTTCTATGGTATAACCAAAAGCACCAACCTAATGGAAAAGACACAACCCTGAAGTTAAATGGGAATCTTGAAGAGTTTGTAAAAGCTATTAGGAATCAAGGTTCCAGATGGTCACAGGAAAGCAGCGCAACCGTAGTGTGTCTTTGAGCTGTAGTAGAGCCAATAAGACATCAGTGTAATACTAGCTTACCTTGCTTGAACACACAAATATATTTACAAATGCAAAAACAGCAGCAATATTCACATCTTCACTGATTATATATTAATACAAATCACTCCTCCACTTTATTTAGAGAAGAAAGTGAACTTAAAAAAACAGAAAAAAATAAGCTGGTGAGTTTCGAAACTGTTTAATAACTGAGTAAATAACATAATGGATTATATATTAATACAAATCATTCAAAAGACTGAAGTGAACAAAAATAAGATGGTGAGCTTCCAAACTGTTTAATAATTGACTGCACTAATTAGTCCACAACATAATCCACTCTATAGTTATTGAGAGGTTAGGGATTAGGGAGGTTGTTCAGACAGTCTAAGGATGCTAAAGCTAACCTTGTCCTTGCTCTAACCGCGCTAGCAGCCACTAAACCCCTGACTCTTTCAGCCTCCTCTTCCCACACATCATCCTCTGATTCTGTGTTTGTCATATGCTCCCCTTTATTCCGCACGCCCAGGTCCTTGAAATGCCAGAGTTCAATGGGAACAATGGCACGTTAGGCTAAATGCGACTGAGTTATGTTGACAGAAACATGCTTCTCCCTGGAGCTGTCGGCATCCACTACCTACTCCCCCGACAACACAACATGACATTTTAAGACAAATGATATTTAGGAGGCAGTCGGAGTTTTATTTTGAGCAATGGAATTAGCCAAGGTTAGCGAAAGAAAAACAAATGCAATTGGGGCATTGATTTTTAGATGGAAAATGGCCGTGCAGGGATCGATTGGAAGCAATAAAGACCATGAATAAGGGAGCTTACAGCATTGAGCAACGTGATGCTTTAATGCTTCACAACAATACTGTCATTTCACAAAAGGTTATTGTTGGACTGAGAGGTATGTGGTTAACAAAAGAGCATTTTCTTCCACCATAGTTTACTCAAGTATGTGTCTTAAGAGTCGAGGGCATTACTTGAAAGCTTAAAACAACAGTAAGTCGTTTTTGGATCGTAATATTGTTTCAAATATTATTTCAGACTGTTCCTCCTCTAAGCTTTGAGTGCTTCTCATCCTCTATCACTATGTAAGTCTGTAGATTTGCTTGTCTATGGGCTAGGCCAACAAAGATCTGATTGGAAAGTAGCTAACAAATAAAACGGCACCAATAATCCAGCCTTATACAGTAGGCTACAACAATGGAGAAATATTATGGACCACATGGCTACATAAATGTTTACTTTATTTCTTTATAGACAATAGGACTGCTGACACCATTTCTTTTAAGATGGAAGTCAACATTTGGCTTCTTGCGTCTTTTCAACTAGAGAAATACTTTAAGTCGTCATGCCCGATGCAGCTACTGGTCAATGTTATCTTGTCCCAGGAACATGAGCATCCACTGGAAAATTACTACCTGTCCCTGTCAATCATGGTTCCCCTGTAATTTAGCTCCCGTGTTGCAGGGTGTGAGAGAGGTGCACCAACACCTCGGTTTTAATCAAATGAATGAATCTCATTAAAGAACTTGGAAATCTTCAAATCAAGGCAAGTAGCAATTTCACGGCAATGGGGTTAACAACCACCGCTCTTCAGATGCGCTAAAGTAAAGCATTTTGGGAGGTGAAAATTACTATAATATGTCGGAATTTCTACGCTCCCTTTTATGAGTATGTGATCAGATTAACATGTGATTCTTTGGTCCATAAAATTCTTTCGGTGTGGCTAAGGGACGTGTGATGGCCATGCCCCGGTCATTTCTCGGTCAAGTGATCTTTTTGTTGTCACGAGGTCGCTAGGTTACTGCCAAGGACTTCAGAAAATCAATACATCCTGTCACAAAATCACACACAACACTCCTTTTCCTTTAATGACTAAAACATGTTATTTTTACGCAGTCTATGTTTGGAACTAAAAGCATCACTGTTGCGACAAAACATAAAAACGGAAGAACAAATCCGGTTGGTGTAGCTCAAGAATTTGCTGCCCTAATGCAGGCTGACAGAGACATGCCAGCACCAAGCCCAGAACAGCACCAAGGACACAGCGGTAATCAAACTCAGATTAGAAAACAACTTGCACTACCACCTGAGCCAGTGCCTCCCTTAAATTACAACACAATTTTTATTCAATATCTGCCAAAACTAGCTGGAAGAATCCCCCAACATAAAAGCATAAGCCATACCGTTAACGCTAACCTAATTCAAACATGAATCTAGTAATTCATTGATTCATTTTATTAATCAACCATGGGTGTACATAGACAATAGTCAGTTGTGGGTAATAGTGGCTCACAGAACATACATATTACAGATAACCACTATTTATTGACCTTAATTATTGAAGTTTGTTGTTATTATTGATGTTTTTGGATGGTGGGGAGGCCCTTTGAATGAACCGTAAGTGCTAAGTGCTAACCATTCATATAAAATTTTTGGTGTAGTAGACTGGAAATACCACGGTAAAATGTCATTAAAATTGGATGAAGAGATGACCAAGACACAAGATTTTAAGAATTAAAATTTAAAAAAAGAGATTTCAATGACAGCATTGCACTTATTTCACAGGAGCAGTCACATCTACAATATTGAATTTTACTCCGGGAATACATGTGACTTCTTAATGAGGCCTTGAGGCTCTTTTACATATAAAAGTCACACTTCAAAGTCCGGTGAGATCATTGGGGAAAAAAAGATAGACATAAGCCATGAAATAACTCTTTTCTGTCGGAAAGCCTAAAGAGATTCACATCAACGCCCCCCTTTTCATTAAAATAAGAAATATAGAGCAAGCAGGGAACGAATTGTAAAAACTCCACACCCCTGAGCCAGACATCTCCAGAAGAATAGACTTCCTTCACTGCCAATTCAGTAAAGCCTGCACAGCAAATTTCACACAAGCATTTTGCACTGGGCTGATAAAACACTCTGAAAGCCCAATGACACAGACACTTGAGATGGGGAGAAAGCCACGTTTTGTCCACAACCCTTTTCATCGATGTCCCAAATATCACCAAACAAAAGGGTGCAACACAATCTGGCTTGAGCTTGAAACAGCCCCCGAGTGCAGCTATATTTGCATCAAGTATGTTGTACTAGTAATATAGTACCTTGGTAGTTGAGATGGTTGTCCAATGGTCAGAGAGTTGTTAGTTAATTTTTTCCCCAAATATGTTTATACTGCCACTGTGTTCATAGGCAAGACACTTCACTCACCGTGCTTATGGTGGCTATGATTGATTGTAATGTGGGGCCGCAGTGGCACAGTGGGTAAGTGTCCGCCTTGCATCAGAAGGTAGCTGGCTCAAATCCCCACCCTTGAGCATAGTCGTTGTGTCCCTGGGCAAGACACTTAAAACATTGCCTATAAATTAATGTGATTGTGTGTTTGGTGGTGGTCAGAAGGGTTGTAGGTGCAGACTGGCAGCCACATCTCTGTCAGTGTGCCCCAGTGCAGCTGTAGCTAAACAAATTGCTTACCACAACCAGTGTGATTGTGGAGTGAATAAATCTTTGGGTATCTTGAAAAGCACTATCTATGTGGTATGCATTATTATTATCATTGATGTTTTTGGTACTGGTAATACGTGGTTATGGTAATGTCTGCCACTTCTCCTATTCCATCTCTGGGCAGCTGTGGCAACACAAGCACCAGTAGGGATTGAATATATTATTTATTGCATTGGCTATACTAGAAAGCAGTATATAAATCTAAATCATGATGATTTTAAGCGGTGGTAGTAAAACACAATGCTTTCTAAACGTCCCAAATAGTGAAATACAACAGTGACTGAAGGTTTATTTGTAAATTAGCTCTGTTAAATTTGAAGAGAGCCTGTTACAATGGCACTCGAGCCTTGCACCTGTCGCCCTCTCTCTCACCACTCTGCTGCTGTCAATGGACGGGTGTTCACTTCATTTCCATGTCCCACTCAGGCTTTTTATTGATGGATAAATAGACATGGCTGCTGAACGAGAGCCGGTTTTATTGCCTTATGCAAGTGAAAATGAGATGGATTATTGAGTCAGAATGCTGTAAATCAAACCCAGCATTCACATCACTGGCTTTTACAGATCTCGTGAAGAACCGCTGCCATTTTGATTAGGGTCTCACATCTGGAAAAAGCCTCCTAATGTTTCCTGGTATCATCATCTAAACCAGCGAAGCACAAAGTCAGATCACGAGCAGCATGCCATGAGACAGAGGAGGATGATTCAATTAAAAGACGCTTTGGGAAATCATCTGCCGGTCCTGGTGCATCCTGTGTCACTCGCCTGCACTTACTGAGCACAAGGGACTCAATATACATCGACAGTGAGTGTAAGAAATTAACGAACAACTGTAGGCTACTGTTTGGTGTGTCAGAACTATAGTCCTGCAACATAGTCCTGACACTTTTTAAGTTATACATATTCAGCTGTTAACAATCAAGTCAGAATAAAGAAACAAAGGTGATGAAGTGATATGGTTGTTGGTGCCACACCACCTGCTTTGAATACTTCAAAAAATGAGGATCGATTAGAATTCAGTTTCAATATTCAAAGGATTAAAGAAAAAAAAGAAGATATCAGGTAAGTGCTATTTCTGGGGCCAGAAAATGTCAAGCAGATGCCAGCGTTGAGAAGATTGGTAATGCTGTCTCACTATGATGGAAAAGCTGTGTCAAAGAACTTGTTGCAACCAATTCTACCAGCAGTAAGTCATCCAAAATACACCCATAGTTTACAGAAGATACAGGCTGTATTGCAGTCAAGGTGCATCTTGAAATGTCAGTGCCTGCCTTTCATCTTAATATCAGATCAACACAACAAATCAGATATCAGTATCTCACTTATAATTTTTCTAATGTTTTTTAATTGGCCACTACTTAAATGAGAAATGCAGCAAGCCAAACATTATGGTGTTTACCATACCTTTAAGCGAATGTAATAAAATGCTCATAGAAATAAGATTGCAGTAAATACACTGTGTATATTTGACCATCAGGCTGCAGATGGCTTGAAATTACACTAATAAAATGCTGAAAGGCCAACATTCATGAAGGCCAAGTTTTTTATGTCTTCAATTTGAAAATTAAACCATTGTCCTTTGCAGTTGACGACCTATTGTTAAACGCAACAACGTGAAGTAATGAATTTGTGTTCCAGGATGAGCCTATGTTTCTGTATCCGCAGGCTTTATAAGCATCTGCAACAGTGCGATTTAATAGCCCCTTTTAAATTATAGCCACAAACATTTTATTTCTGTTTTTGCTGGACGTTTATGCTGTGCCTGTAATAGACAAATAGCCGGACATCACACCACACCCTCATCAGCTCCAATCTCTTCTTTTTACTACTCTATACTCTGCTTTATCCATTCCCCTTGGGCCAGCTCTGCCCTTCTGTAGACCACACTGACATTCAGATGCTATTTGGAGCCATTAGGCCATCAAGGTCAGCACTTAGCTTACATTTTCACAGCTTCAGGCGCAACCATTTTTCACATTCCGGCTATTGTCTGTGTTATTTTTTTGTACTTAAGTTCATGCATGGGAGTAGCATTGCTTATTAGCTTCAACATGCTAAGAGAGCCAAAAGAGAAAGCCTGCACAATTGATAAGACATTTGAAGTCATCACCATTAACAGCATCTGAGGAATTAGCAGACACCGCAGGCTAAGCTCACAACCTGCCCAGAACATCTTGATTCTTCAGCTGGGAGCAGGAGGGGAGGAGGTGGGAGCAGGGCCAAGGATTTGTCAGTTTAATCAAAAAGGAAACATTTGAGCAAGAATAGAGCATATAGAAACCTGTATCACAGCCAAAGAAACAGGATCTGTGCAAATGGTTCCTTGTCTCCTTTGATAGGCAAGTTCAGGTTCATCAGTTTTATGATGGAGCGAGAGGCAGCTTGAGCCAGAACAAGACTTTGGGGAGAAATCATAACTTGTCAGAGCTGCCCAAAGTGAAATATAGTAGTCGCAGGTCTTTGACAAAGTTTAACAGTGAAACAATGATAAAAGAGTTTAGAACACAGAAGTATATTTTTACCCTAAACCCTTCAATTGGCCCAAATAGTCTTTTTACTAACAACTCTAATCCATTCATTTTGTAAGACACCTTTCCACTTTCTTGTGTGCAGGGACACTAAGGGCATGTGGTCAGAAAACAGATACAACTGGCCCTCCATGGGATTATGTTACATTGTGGGCCTCGGTGAAAAAGTTGGTCACCACGTGCAAATGCCTCCTATTTTCACCCTATCGTTAAGTCTCAGTGAGTATTGAATTCTATCTTGGTGCTTGCAAGATTGTTCATTATGCATCTCTTCACTGTTGCTACTCTAAATCCAAGCTAGTTTGTGACAGATGCAAGGTACACCCGGGGAAATGGCCAGTGACGGGTCATGCTTGGACATACACTTGACATTACACTCTTGGACTAAGGGCAAATTCATCCATACATGAATGTCTTTGGATGGAGGTCACCAGAGAAAACCTGCATGGTGGAAGCATGGTCAAGCCTGAAGATTAATTAACTGTTCCCAACACGGACAATAGAAACACTTCCACGCTGTTTAATAAAGTCCTAAATTGAGTTACTAAATTAATGTTTGGATTTAATTCCCCGGCTCTTTTAACTAGGTGTCTACATGTATATTATATTTGCCCCTGTTTGATAAGCAAATGCATAATAAAGAAAAACTGAAATGAACCCATCCCCAACGGCTTGAGCTAGGAGCCGAATATGGAGCCAAGTAATTACATTAAGACAACATGAAGGTTTTATTTGCTTTCCTTTCAGCTCAATGTGTTGTTTACGCCGTGCTGTATTCAGTCAATTGTGAAGTAAATTGATCACCTTTCCTGAAGCAAATCCTACAGTTAGCCCCTAGTGAACACAGGAAATAAACTTTAAGTCAAGCACCCCCAGACCTCCACCAAGGCAGCTCATTCCACAGATCACTCCTAAAATTTCATCAACTAGCCTTTATGTAATTTCTGACCATTCATTCAAATCCGTTCAATAGCTTCTGCACAGTGGCAATATAATTCTATAATTCTATCCTGGATCCAGACAATGATCCTGTCCCAAAATTGTTCTTTGTGTCTTTCCCGACCTCCTCTGAAGATTTAATCTAAATCCAATCAGTAGTTTTTTTGTGTAAAGCTGCTCACAGACGGACGTACGGACAGACAAATGCTATCAAAAACAAAAACATATAAATATTTAGATTTTTAAATGAATGTAAAATGCTAATCTAGATACAAATTAAATTCAAAATGCTAGAAAAAGGCATGATATCGCCTAACTTTATCTCTTAGTGATACATACAAGCAACAAAAGAGGCATGACATTCCTATCTCTATCATCAATAGTCTGACTAAAGCAGCTTGTGGGGGCCATTTTTTTAATATGCAGCCTCTCATTGCCTGGCAACTCCACGCAGGCCACTATTGCTCATTCACAGCTCTGTGAGATGTCAGGCCTGGCGCTTGTGAAAATGAAACTCCAAACTCATCTTTACCCTGGGCTACAAAAATATGCTGAACAATCCCTTGTCACATCCGAACAGCGGAGAAGAGGATCAAGCTAGTGTCACAGCTTCATCTAGAGCGGATGCAGCGATGAGATGGAAAAAAGGAGATTTCCTTTAATAAATCTCGCCAATATTGTTTTTTGCTCCAAACGTTTATTTTATTGCGCTGTCGGGGTTGGATTTCGAGGATGAAGGATGAAAAAAAGCAGGAAGAAATTGCTTTTAAGTTGTGTGGAGTTTTCCCTGAGGATGCCACAGCCTCTCGCTCCAATTAAATCCCCCAATTGTATTTAAAAGCATAAGATGTAATTAACATTTACTTCTATTAACACAAGAAGTCCTTCCCCTCCCATATGCCACTTTTTAATTATATGCAGAGTATTTCGTAAGGCCTGACAGGAACATAGAGTTGCTATAGCAATGACCACTGGCAAATATTTTTTTGAGGATTTGAGAAAAAAAACTTGTTGTTATTCTCGGTGTGTAAAATGATGCTCTTTTTTTTACAGATAAGCTGGATATGATCATACAGCGTTACGCAGAAGACACAATTTTCTAAAATTCTCTGCAAGGCTTGACATGAGAAGATTACAGATATTGACAGAGTTGGTGAGCAATTATAGGCTGTCTATGAAGATGAAACATGTAACAAAAGATACATGATTGTAGGCATGGTTGTGGTCGAATGTTCCAATCAAGCAGGAAATTGTTAGAAATTGTTACAACGGAATATTATTAGAGATGGAAAATTATTTCAGTTCTGAAAGCTATTGGAAAGCAGAGACCTCGACCAATGCAATAACCCTGTCTCACAATGGTTGAGATGTAAGACTTCTAGTCCAGGGAACATTTGTTTTTGGTAGCGTTAGTGTGTGTCTGTGTGTGTGTGCGTGTGTGTCTGTGTGTGTGAGCGTGTGTGTGTCTGTTAGCAACTTTTGGGTGAAATTTTTCGGGAAGGTTAAGAATGACACAAGGAAGAAGAGATTCTATTTTGGGACTAATCAGGATCACAGTTGGGATACAGGACTTTCTACAAGAATGATATTGCTACTTCACTCAAAAACTACTGGACGGATTTGGATGAAATTTTCAGGGAAGGTTAGGAATGACACAAGGAACAATTGATCTCATTTTGGGAGTGATCTGAATGAGTGCTTCCTAGTTTTTAGAATAAATCTCCCTGTGTGCTTTGAATAAAAGTGTTTAGGTAAGTGTATTGACGCAACTGTAGACTAACACAGCAATGTATATATGAGGTGATTTTTCTCATCTTCAGCCAATACTTACAACTATTCCTACACCATAGAGTACGCAGTTTTAGTTTTGCACATCTCCTTGTACGAACTCTGCCTTTGTATAACCTGGGGCTGCTGTGGGTGTCTTCTTCACAGTTTTGTCTCAAATGTGCCGTTTCAAGATGGCACAGCTCGAAATCAATTGTGACATGATGGCCGCTGTCACCATCATTACAGGCACTTTCTTCTGATGGTAGAATGAACTGTGGTCTTGTTCGCTGCAATACAGATCAATTACTAAAAATCACGGCAAGAACAAACTCACCAGGTCTCACCAAACTGACACCTATACACACATTTTCTGCTCTTTTCTTTCCATTAGCCACAACTGCAGCTGTGTCAAGTCATTCAATTTAGTTGTGCTGTTGCTAGTGTTGTGGTTATACAGACAATCTATTATTTGAGAATGCAACAAATGCCAAAACATAAATAAAAGTTGTGGTTGTAGGGGAGCCAGAGAAATACACACCTATTGTATCTGTACACTCAAAAAAATAATTGACCCAAAAATCCAGACTTTAAGTAATTTAATCACATCTGAATTTTCCATGTAATTCAACTGGAAATATTTTGTGTAAAAGATGCATTAATCTTAACAGTTTTAAAACGTGTAAAGTTTATGTAAACAAATTA
>JAVQKG010069069.1:0-10323 GCA_036025885.1 Hypseleotris bucephala
GGTGGCGCTATTGAGTTAACTGCCATCTTATTGGTCAGTTGCGGTCAGAGGCGTTGGCTAATGTGATGTTTCAAGTTTGATTTAAATCGGGCGGGGCCATAATAATATTTTATGTTCAGCACGATGTGGAGAATTACTGTACCAAGTTTGATAACTCTCCGACATAGTAAGTGTATCTATAGGGATCAACAACATGGTGGCGCTATAGAGGCATTTTTTATTTGACCATGATAATTTGCATATGTCTAATAAATAGACCCTGGCCCGGGTCACTGTGCCAATTTTCATGAGATTTGGTAAACGTTCACTAGCAGTAATGGCTCCATTAAAATGCTCAAAATCATTAATTTGTTAATTAATCAATTTTCATTAATCGAAGAAGTACCAAACTCAGTGTAGTTCAGCATCTTCATCATATGTAACTGTCCAGCAAGTTAGAAGAAGATAGGGCAAAAACTTCCTGAGTTATTGCATTTACAAATTTATTTTATTTATACTTAATTACTATTCATCGCAGATGTACCCAAATCGATACAGTTCGGCGTCCGTATAGGTACTACGTATCTGCAAAGTTTCAAAGTGATCGGGCATTTCGTTTTTGAGTTATTGCGGTCACACGGCCAATTTGCGGACGCGGATGCGGACGCGGACGGACATGAAATCATAATATCGCTGAACGCAATTCTCGCGTTTCGCCGATATAACTATAGGCAACATTTTGATGTGGTCTTTAAGCAGAACACAACTTGCAACAAAGTAAAGTTGGTGCTATATTCCAGGTAAATTTAGACCACGAGTTGGTGATAATGACTATTGTTCTTAATATACAAACATACATAGCTGCCACCATCTTAACATTTGAAATTTATGGGCATATCACTTTGTATGTGCAGCATGTGTCTGTTTAATGTAATGATAGGCCAAATAGTTTCCGTTTCATTTTCGTTTTTTTTTTATCAGATGCCTGAGAAACGCTGAGAAACGATGAGAAACAGAGATTTTTATAGGGTAGATTGGTGTGCAAATAATCCCTCTAATTGAAATGAGGTTTAGTTTAAAATCTGAACTTCAACTTGAATTAGTTTCCTTTCTTTGATAAGCAGTAGTGGTTGGGAGAGCTTTTCTTTCTTGGTATTGCACTTGTCACAATACATTGATCAGCATTTCCAAGACAGGCCAGGATTATGACCAAAATTCCACAATGATCTTTCACAACATCTTACAAAACACAAGGCCAGCTCTAAAGGCCACTGTGGTCACATGAATAGTTTCCAATCAGCCAAATCTTTAAACAGACTAATGCAACACGACCTTTCTCCATAGAGATAATCCCTCTTAGTGTGGAGGTAAAAAACGTGCCACCTGCCCCTGTCAACCAGCCATGGGTCCAACTTGTGACACTGCTGGCCCTAATCACAAGAACAAATGAATTAATGCATGGTCTCACAAAGATGAATGATGTCTACGTACCACTCATAAGACAAACAACTGGATTAACAGGGTTTGAAACTACAACAATTAGGATGGGGTTCAAGCTTTTATGTTATGATTAGACAGTTCTTGATAACAAGTTGCAATGTGATGGATGGAATATATCAATGAATTTAGGAAACTGCAATGCAGCCTCTGCTTGCATTGGCCAAACTGTTGGGATGTCATGTAAAATTTGCCCACTTGTAGGCAATAATGACTAATGTTGTAGATAATCCAATATGGCAGCCAGATATTGTATATATAAATGGTTTTCCCATATTTTGCCGATGTTCCAGTTAGAATATTAACTGGTTAAGGTTAGGGCCAAGTCAATGGGTGCTAGGTTCATTAAAAAGCAACACAGGGAAATCAAATGGGCAATATCAAAACATTTAGATTCAATTAAATTTTTTTCAAGTAAGGTTAACTTGACACTGTATCTTTGAGAGAATGTTAAAAGCATGGCAAAAGTTTAGTCATTCAAAATCTGCTGAAGGCTTGCAAGACTGCAAGAGCTAAATTAACATTTGAGAAGCATTTAATAAAAAGCTCTGCATAAAAGGTGCATAAATAAACTTCTACTGTCGAAGCTACAACTATATGTTCATTGTAAAAGTGGGGCTCCCTTATTGAGGTCTGTGAGTTACCTTTGTTTTATCTCTTCACGGTGACCCATTCATTTAGGGTAAGACCCATCATTCCAAATACAGATGGAGATGTCAGGGCATGTTAGTATCCAAACACCCAGAGGACTCCGCTCTACCGGAACACCCCTCATTAAATTTGCAGCGGCTTTAGACCTCCTCTGTCTGCTGATGGGATGAGGGCCATGGTCAGGATGCTTTCAATGGAGTAGAGGTTTCGTATTTCTGATCATCTCCTCAGATAGAGAGGCTGCAACAGACAGGAAACAAAGCTAGGGATTAATTTATTCAACTTGTTTAAAGGCATTATTTTTATTCCTGTGCTGTGAACAGACGGCTCTTGGAATGCAGCCAGTAAAGTGCACATTTAATATTAACATTATTAGACCAAGCATAAAAAGTAGAGCCAAGATAATATTAAATGAAGAGGTTTCAAATTTTGACGTAATATCTGTGATAAAACCAAAACTAAAAGACTCAGAGCCATACCTCCACCAGGGTAATGTCCCATTCTCACAACTATAAAGATGACAAACTCTAACCAAGGGTCTATTAGTTAAGGAGTAAATGCTTTATCTACACAAAAACTAATAATTGCTGGCTCTTTTTTTAAAGTTATTGCTTAAGACTAACAAATTATACAGTAGTTGGCAAAAGCATTAACTCCTTGGTTATATATCATACTAACATACATAAATACAAAAAAAAGAAAGTATATTTATATCTACTAATTAAACATGGACTTAATAATAATTAATATGAACATTCGGACAGGCATTCATTTCAGGAGTGAGTAGCTATGTTCTACACCAAAGCACACTTTTGTTACACTTGTTGCTCCCAGATAATCTTACTGTGATATTACATATACTACTAAAGCTCATAAACAATGCTCTCTTGTTGCTCTGATCCTGCCCCTCCTCCTCTATCTTTGTTTAAAGCCTTGCTGTTGTTAGAGACTTCACCAGGAGCCTGCCTTAGCCTCAAAGCTGCTGCAGATGAAACATTTATGACCCTCATTCCATTTGAAGTGTTCGTCTGAAGCTGGCCTGCTGATGGAGAGTGGGTCTGCAGCCTTCACTTCCCTCACAGCAGGGGTCTACTGGGGCCACAGTGGTGTATCTCTGTGTGTGAGTGGGGATGGGGGGCAGCCGAGGCCACAGGGGCCAGGGGGTGAGAGGGCTAGGCAAGACTTTCAGGTCCTCAATAATCAAGGTGACGTTTTGGCTGAAAAATAAGACATTGTATATATATATTTTTTAAATGTCAAATATAATCTAGACACTTATAAAACAGTAGGTTAAAAAGTGTATGACCGTTGCTGTTGTAGACTTCCCTATGTAAGCTAACAACTGTTTGTGCATATTAGAAGTTGTTACTACATAGGCTAAATCTATAATGTGTTTTATCTACTGCAATATGATATTTAAAATTTTTTTTGTGTGATTATGTGACCTTTTGTTCTCACGTGATCTCTCAATGCCTATTTAGGCCACCTGTTACAAATTTTAATCATGTATGCCCTGATGAAGACCGTAAGGTCGAAACGCGTTGGTTTGTCCCTATTTAATTAAAGGATTTTTACACTAATCAGAGTGCCTCGGACCTTCTGTTTTTTCTACAGCCTAGCTTTTTCCTGAATCCTCGATGAGCACCTGATTTTTAAATCTACCACTGTGACCCACTGATGCACTCGCACTCTCTAACGTTTGTATGACCATTTAATTTGATAACCTGTTGTGTTGGACAGACCCCACTATTTTATTTTATTTTTTTAATTTATACTTTTGTGTGATTTTGGGTCAGTCACCAGCTAAGTTTCTTGTAGCCATCAATATAATCATTTTAAGGTGATCTAAAGTCATTTATATTAAAACATCAGTTAGTACATATAGGATATCAGAATAGTTACAAAATGGAAAGCAGTGGAGGACAAAGTATTCATATGTAAATGTGCTATTCCTTTCAGTTCCTCAGCTGTTATTAGAGCAAAATTACATTGAGGGTGACAGTGATAACCTGTTCCAGAGCAAAACGAGTGGGCGTCAACACCTCTCCATCCTGCACATCAACACCAGCCTGAAAGATGTTCTCATGCATCATTAGAGGCCGTATTAAATGTGCAAATTGCTGTAATGAAAAAAAAAAACATGTTTCTATTTACAAGTTGATTGAGTTGTTTCATGTAGTGCTGGAATCCATTTTGTCTGGACCTTGGCTGGCTGTCTGAAATGGGAGCGGAGTTAGCAGTTCCTAAGCAACAGGTAATTTCGCACACCTCAGACAATGTAAAAATCACAAGTGTAGCCTTGATTCTGTCGGTTCTATTCAGAGCTCAGTCTAACCTCACACTGTCGCAGGGATAATGAGTTTAATACAATGAGAAAGAATCCATCTCCAGCACAAGGTCCTCTCTTCAGCACATTCCCCCGCAGCAGCTGTGGTTTCCAGAGAGAGGAGAAACTGGGCAGGGGAGCAGTGATACCCATGATGGGTTTAGCTAGACAGAATATGAATGAGATTGAAAAATATTAGATAAAAAGTGTAATATGCAATAACTACTAGGAATATTAAGAACATGAAATACTGAAGCAATGTAAAAACACACTTTTTTTCACTCATCAAAGCCAGATTTAAATTAATATTGAACTAATATTGGACTAAACTTGAATTAAATTGTAGTAAAAGCCCTCGTAATTGTAGTAATTGTCTAACCCTTAATCTGTTTTGTGAAGACATTTGATTGCAGGGTCTGCATGGACACTACAAAAAGGTTCACATGTAATAAAATCCCTTTAAAGGCAGTACAATATTCTGCTTTTATGATTATGATATTATGTGAGCAATAAAATCTGTTAAAATGCAATCTCTTCACATTTGAGATTCAACAAAACAAAATAACTGAAGGACACATCAGCATCACGTCTCATGGGACTGAGGCTGGTCAATAATTCAGAACTCAGAAATCTCATAAGTGTGGAGGGTGCAAACAGGCTGGAGGAGAGTGCATACAGAGAGGAGGCTTACTGCGGCTCGGACTGACCCAGGGCAATAAGGTGTCAGTGGAGACTCTGGGCTTATACCTGTCAATCACTGTACAGCAGAGAGGAACGGTAAACAGAAGAGAAATAGAGCGGCAGGTTCTGTGGACAGAGAAATTGATTCAGTATATATATATGCAGTGAGTACAATATAAAGCACACAGGCAGCACAAAAATACACAATATCTACAGCCAGTAAAAAATAGTTGTTTGTGCGGTCACATCATGCACAATGTAGGGAGTTCAATTCTGGGTCAGAAGAAAACAAAACATACTGTTAGTAATATAAAAAAGGCATAAATTAATTGATTGATTAACCAATTGCCAGAAGAAGAAGAAGAAGAAGAAGAAGAAGAAGAAGAAGAAGAAGAAGAAGACATAAGGAGACAAAATATAAGTGGTGGAACTTTTGCAATTGATTGCAGAGGACATTTGCATGAACAGTTTATCTACTTAAGCAAAAAGTGATGAGGTTTCATATAAAGAAGCCAGTGCATCAAAGTGAAAAATGATATAGATTATTAAACCTAAAACGCATTAACACACTGGAGAGAAATGGACTGAAGACAAAAATTACTGAGGGCTGAAGCAATAAGCCAGCCTCATAAATCATTCAACTATCTTATCTGTTGCATCATATCATATCTGTAGCTCTGAATAAATGTCATCTGTCCTCTTCCCTAAAGAACAGAGCTCAGTCTCTGTTTTTTAGGGAACAGTAGCCATTGTGTTGTGCTCCCAAAGGCTACACCAGGAGCACAGCACACTAGATTTGTACCACATCAAATAAGAACAAATATATGATTGGTGAGTGTGTTTAAATGGGGCTGCAGAATATATCATAATCATCATAATGTGATATGATAATATGCTATTTCAATATGCAAGCCTAACTAGCCATTCTGATTTTGTACAAAGAATCTGGTCTGTTATGAAATTTGCCAGACCGGTTACTTTTGAATGCAAGTGGAAAGACATCCAGCCAATCAGAAATCAGCCTAATAAAAAGAACACATTCTGGACACACAACCAATCAGAGAAACAAAGCATTGCATAAAGCCCGTCCCATTCTGTAATGGATGCACCAATTTTTATACCAATATTTTTGATCCACAAAAATTAGTGGCTTAGTAGCTTCACGTTTGCACAACAGGTTAATATATCGAACATTTCTATTGGTGCATTTGTCAGTCAACTATGTGGAGAATGTAGATTGGACAAAACTGTTGAGCCAGAATCTCTGAGCGACTTTGCTTAAAATGGAATGAGTGAAATTAGACAGGTCATATGCAGTATATTCAGAATTGCACCAATAACATGGATGCAATTAAATTTAAATTTAAATTAAAAATATGAAAGTATACCACCCGTCATCAAGGATAATCAATTCAGCCACCTTCACTACCAAATCCCTGCTAATACAGTAACACTCCTGAAATGACTGCACCCTGGGGGTCTTTATAAAAATATGGCCCCACAAGTGTCTCTGCACTGTTCCTATATGCACGCACCTCCCTCCACTCCCTGCCTCATGCAAATCACAATCTGTTCCATACTAATTAAGGTCTAGGTCACGTGCAAGAAGAAGCTGGGTGAGATGAGAGAGGTGTTTTATAGTCCATCTTATATTGAGTGGGTGGGATGTACGGTATGTGGGGGGGGCGCAAGAGTTGAGAATATAAATAAGCTTTGAAGGCAGAACAATAAGACGAGGCAACATAAGGTGAAGTAGAAAGCCCCACCTTCGCAGCACCCAAAGGACTGTCCTCTGGAGTGGAACCTCTACGGGAAACATGACTCAGTCCTACACAGAGCCCCTGCCAGGAATCAATACTGAGATGACAGAGAAGGCCATTGATATCCAAACCACTGCAAAAGATAAATGATGGAAGTACAAATGGTAACATAGGACGGACAGATCAAAGAGCAATTTTCAACAATGAAATGACTCATCTAAAACATTATGGCGAATATTTCATTGAAGAAAATGTGATGTTAGCTAGGTCAACCAGGTAAAGTGGGAGTTACAGACTATAATCAATTTTTTAAGCCAATGTTTATCTAAAGGGCACTGCTTAAATCTTTATTTTTTGTTGGCTGTTTTTATAATTGTGCCATTTCAAAGACAGTCTAGTAGTGCCACTGCATTACAATTGGTTGCATGCCCTTTTCTAATACAATTTAGAGTGCTGTATTTTTTTCTTTATTTGAATCACAAGAGACCACCGACTAAAAAAACACAAATTACAGAACACAAACTCATGTGGTTCTGGATCACAAATTATTTTCAAAAACTGTAATGCCTTGGCGGAGGTCTGCACTATCTATCAAGCTAATTTAATGAAATACTAATAAACTGCTGCTCTTTGTTAACCCAACTCTGATATCCCTGTATAGAAAAACACAAATCGCTCACTAAGAAGGATGGCTGGCAAGATTTGAAGAATGTGCTTCGAGTCTGGTTTGTCACTCATGCCTATCAATAACCATCAGTGCTTCCTTTTATCACTGACCAACCTCACACAGCTCTGTCGTTTATAAATGAAACTAGCTTTTTCTTGTGTCGTGTTGTGTTTACAAAATCCTTATTTATGGCACTACATTCCTGCTCTAGTGACTGATGTACCCGTGTGTCTTTGTTCCCACCAGCTGCCGGGCTAATACACTTTACTGTGAGTCATCCATGCAGGGTAAGGGCACAGGGGGCTGGTCCAGGGAGGGGGGCACTGAGTGGGGTCTTACCATCAGCATGAGAGAGCACCCAGCTTCCCGCTCGTCTGGACATATGTATTAATCATTAGACTGCGACCTCCAAGTGTTCAAAGCTTTTCCTCTAAGTAATGTGAGCGAGCCTTCCATTCAAATAAGTCAAATCATGAAAAATTACAACACCTATTAGTTTTTCTGAGCAAGGTCTTATTCTTGTGAAATCTTTATGGTTTAATAAATGTTTTGAGAGGTGCATGATCAATATAATGCGTTAAAATGGCAGAGCTTAATGTCTGAGGGTCACATAAGTTCAGCAGGCCAGTAACAGAAAATCAATTCCTGTGTTGATATGAATTTGTTACTTACTGCAAAAATGTAAGATTGCAATAGAAAAATATATTTTGTGTGCACGTAAGCAATTTGATATTTCATATAGATTTTTTCTCCTATTGATTAAAACCATGATAATAGTTGTCCCAGATGATAGGTATTATAGAAAAACAAAACATTTAATAATTTAGTATTTGTAATTTTACATTATTCATAATACTGTAAACTATACTGGGTTGTGCTTTATTTTTATCGCATTCTTTCATCTTTTTCCTTTAGCCATGTACACCAGACAAGACTATGGTCAGTTGTGACAGAGCCACTGACTATCATATTCATTGACAGAGAAAACCCACAGTAACATGGAGAGGACATGCAGGCTCCAACCTGCACCATTCTGACATCCTAATGTTAATAAGAGGACAGTTCACAATGACTTGATCATGCCTACAACAATAACTGAAAAATAAAAGTTTGAAGCCTTGTACTGATTATAAATTACACATTATTGTTGAATTAAAATGAAGACAAATAAAACGGTTAAATAAAATGTATTAAATGTGAAATGTGTTAGTGAATGTGTTACACACAATTGAAATTCACCCATATTTGGCATGTTAGCGGGTGTTATTGTCAAGTTGTAACGTAGGTGTAGCAACAATTAACATAAAATTTAATTCATAAATAATTGTACATACTGACAACTGCTATGTGTTGATAGCACTGACAACAGTCTCTCTCTCGCCTCCACACCTGTGTTTTCTGAGCTGGATTTCCTCCACAGCTGCTGAAGTCCGCCTCTGGATCAGCCTCATTCAACCTCATTCTAGCAGAGACGTGTGAAAGTCAAGCCCTGCGAACACACGGGCACAGGATGAATACATAATTCATAAGAGAGATCTAACATTTACCGACTGGAGATAGCTCTTCCGACAAACCGCTCAGGAACAGGACAGGGATTTGGATAAAAATGCATTAGAAATGTCTCAATATGCAGCCCACCAAAAGGCTGTTCATGTTTCTATTTCCCGCCCCAGCTCTTTTGGGTACAGGGGAAAAAAATCTAATCTTGTTGGCAATTAGGTTTGACGTGCCGGGTGTGATTTGAATTTGTAATTAAAAAGTCATGAAATTGAGAAATGCTAATTATCCATCTGAGACAGGACATGTGTAAAAGGCAATTCATATTCATAAGACGCAGATCTGAGAGCAAGTCTGTTTACAGTTTTAGCTACATGAACAACAAGGGGAAAAGGTAGTTAGATATTCTTATCCATGTAAACAAGCCTTAAGACAGATCAATATGATTGAACTGCCCCCTTCTTTATTGATCAGAAGATATTATGGCCACATTGCAATTTCAGCTACAAAATATGACAAAATATCAGTCAGATAAATGCTAAAACCTTAATGGGCCATGCAAACAAAAACAACATGCAACACACTGACAACAGCTACACACACAGAGCAGACTACAGCAGTGTCTGAGAATGTGTCCTCCTTTTATCTGATCTACAGTTTTATAGCACAATAAAGCAATAAAATGTATCTTCTGTCCTCTAACAGTATCACCTGAAATTGCAACAATAATGCAATCCAGCACAAAAGTGATGGAATCAGTTCTTGGGAATTGCTTTGAATCTCAAGTCAATTAAATGAACATTATATCCACATTAAAACCATGGTTGTCTTCATAGTGCATCAACCTCAGTGCAAGTCTAGATGAAGTGATGAGTCTAAACATCTTATGAATGGGTGTGTATGTTATGTGAAGTAAAACAGGAATAAGCACAGATGAAAGAAAATAAGAAGACTTTCAGAAGCTATTATATTGTATATAAGCTCATTACCGACGCCAGGAGGTTATGTGATCGTCTCCATTGCGTGCGTGCATGTTAGCAGGATTTTGCAAAAACTACTGGACGGATTTGGATGAAACTTTCAGGGAAGATCAGTACAGTCCAACGAAGAAGTGATTAAAATTGGGTAAATCTGCGATGAATATTAATTAAGTAATTAATTAATGAAGTATTAAATTTGTAAATGCAATAACTTAGAAAGTTTTTGCTCCATCTTCTTCTAACTTGCTGGACAGTTACATATGATGAAGACGCTGAACTAGACTG
>JAVQKG010069089.1:0-11632 GCA_036025885.1 Hypseleotris bucephala
TAGAGAAATTTACAAAACTTGGCAAAAGCATTCTTCACACACATCCTGACAAATCACAAAAGTCACCCAAACAATATGATGCGAGTAAGCTCAACAGCGCCACCTAGGGACTGAATAAAGCATGTAGTTTTAGAGAAATTCTTCATAAACATCCAGACAAATCGAGGCAGCAGTTGCACAGCGTCTAAGTGTTCAACCTGCAACAGGAGGGTTGCCGGTTCGAACCCCCTTGTGTCCCTGGGCAAGACACTTAACCCACCTTACTTATGAATGAGTGTGTTAGGCTGCGTCCCATTTGACCCCCTTAGCCCTTTGCCTTACCCCTTAGCCCCTGGTTTGCGCGTTCACGAGAGACGAAGGGGTATCTCAATATGATATTGGCGCAAGGGGTAGGGCTAAGGGGGAGGGGTACTCACCCCTTACGGCGAAGCGTTTTCAGATGCAGACTTCAGACCAAGGGGTAGGAGAAGCTAGAATTATGCGTGATGACGTCATGAAAGTATCGATAATCAGCGGAAGTATCGATACTAAGTATCGTGCCAAAAAGTATTCCGATATATCGCAAATCGATTTTTTTTTTTTTACAGCCCTATTACGTGTACATCATATTCTTCATTTGTCAATAAAAGCTTGCGTTGTGGCCCCTGGCCCTCAGCTGTAATTGTCAATAACCTCCTCTGTATGGCTCTAACATGCATTATTATGGCAATAAGACTGTGGATAATGAGCGGCGCTAACAGCTTCTTGTCAGTGCCTAGACGAGCCTCTTGTGTGTGTGAAGAGTCAGACGCTTCATTGTTTGGTCTGCTCTTGAGTTAATATAGCCCTTTATTCTGTGGTTAAGACACGGGGGCAGTGGACACAAGTAGGAGTACACTGCTGAGGCTGCAAGGGTTTCTGGGAAAAGCTCAGCAATGGGGCCCCCTTCTGCTTTGTAAAAACAGTTTATTTTTTTGCAATTTTGGCATAAACATGTGAATGAAATTCTCAAATGTCTGGTTGCTACATTAACTGAATATTTAAGGTCCTTTCACTGCAAATAGTAGATTTTATGTTCTGAAGTTCTACTGCAATTTTTTTCAATTTTTTTTATTGTTTACAATCTACCCCCAGTTAATATAGTTAATATAGTTAATATAGTTGCCAGTGCATCTGGCAGAAATGCCTAGCAGGTGGTATCACCTGTGGTCATAACTATGGGGGGGGTGTTGTCTCTGGCTAGAGGTTGGCCTTGTGTGGGGCCCATAATAAGGGCCCCCTAAATTGTTGAATCACCCCTGGCTATTGTAGGGTATTTGTTTGCATGAGTGCGTATGACTTGCTTGGTGCATGTGTCTGCGTATGTGTGTCATCAGCAGCTCATTATTTTTTCTTCTTTCGCAGATCAACAGCCTGTCATCACCTTGCTCTCAGCACAGCGCCTCCTGTCCTTTCAGCAGACACACAGCAGCGGGAGGACATTAGGTGAGTTAGGCCACGTGCCGCTGGATAACGGTCTGTCTGTCAAAGTCTTAGCTGCCCTCGCAATCTCTAAAAGCTCACATTCACTTCTGTAACCACAAGGTGTAGAAAGTCGAGTTTAGTTAACACCTCCTGGCCTCCTGCAAAGACCTGACCACAGATGGAGAATAGTGAAAGTGGCCCTAATGAATCTGTTGTGGTAGATCTAAGCAGAGGTCATAACCACAAGAATCAAATGCTAACTAATAAAGACCAAAGTCAGTCGATTGTATTTTAATTCATTAAAGGTTGTCCAATACACTTGGACACAAGAAAACAAGTTGTCCTAGTTGGTGAAAAGGGGGTCTTACATTGTGCAGTTCAGTTAAATCTTTGCCTAATCATTGTGAATCTCTGCACACTAGAAGACTGATCATTAGATGTGATGAACTTATAAGAAAAGAAATGGAAGGTAAAGGAAAGATTGTATTGTCAGAGGAGTTGGGTTTTGCTTAGATGGCTTTTAAACTCTGTAGGCTTCCACGTCACTCCCTTCTCTGGATACACCTCAAGTCTGAAAAATATGGTTGACTTTTTCCAGAGATGAGTGAAGACTGCGGGCTGCCATACCCCCCTTTGTCAGTGCAGTGAAGAGGCTGGTATGTAACAGGCGTGCTGATGAATGATCCTGTTAGTTAAATGAACATGCCTTTAGCCCCAGTCTGCTCCCATGAACCGCTGCTGGAGGAAGTGAGGCCTCATCGATTTCCCTTCACGTGTGGCTCAGCGACATACGGCTATCAATGCACAGATTAGCCTAACATGTGAATGCGCTGTTATTGGATAGAGTCACTCAGAAGTATCGAGCGTATCTTCTATAACCCGCCGTAGCACATGCATAGCACATACAGTATGATCCCATGGACATGCACTCACACCAATGGCACACAGAAGAGATAGAGAATCCATGCAAAATATACAGAAAGACAAATGTAACAGGTTTTTGTAATGCACCAGTGAACTCAGCGCCCTGTGTGCAGACTGTTTAATAAAACTGTAGTATTGTATGCAATAGAATAGTGCACCATATAAACATAGAATTTCCCAGTGATGTGTCCACTGAACACTAAATTAACAATTATCACTTAAAAAGAAAGTGGCTAATTTAACACAGTCTTAAAAAAAACAGGATAAAAAAGTAAAACGGTAAGTCATCATAGTGTAATGGTTAGCACCCTGGATTTTGGTTTGGTTTCTCAATCAACCTGAAACAGCCTATGAGCACGATTGACCAAAGTATTGGCATTTGACCTTTCAGCTTTGATTTTAGTGATAGACCTGACCAGTGTCTTTATCTTTCTTTTTGCTTCTACAGCATATCATCTTTCTCCCAGCATGCATAGATTCACAAAAAGATTTTATGCCAGATGCCCTTTCTGACCCCTTTTACAGTAAACAGATTCAGTGATTGACCAATGTAAGTCTGAAATTATCTTCACCTTGTTAAACAAAAGACATGGTCACTTAACAGTATAAAAATAAACAATATGAACATACTGTACAGAGGCAGATATGTATTTAAATGTTTTTGAAATGATATACAGTAAATCTACGTAGCTATAGGTCACAAGTGGTCCTAATGCTCTTCTGTCATTAATCTTAAAGATATGTTGTGTGTCACTTCCTCCTGTTGTCCATACACTGTTTATGTTGTGTAGTGATTGCATAAGGTTGAATCCATGATGGCGGTGAATCAATCACTGTCATGCGGTAGATCAAACTCGGCCTCCTCCATACGTCTGTACGTCTAATGAAATAAGGCCTAAACAAATCAGGCTCCTGTCAGTGTGTGGGACATTTAATCTGAACGGCCCCTCACTGAGCTTCCGTCCTGAAGGTCTATCTCAAGGAGACAACATGTTACAATCTGAGACGAGGCGGAAAGCTACTTCTAAAAATACAGTTTGGATTTAGTTTGGGTTTGAAACGGTTCAACTCTGCTTTAAAACAAACATTTGTCACAATAGTTTGGTGGTTCATCAAAAGTGTTCATTGGTTGATAGTTTTTCAGCCAGAACATTTTGTGCAGTTTTTAAAAGCTAGTTTTGTCAGTAACTTTTGCAGGCTCATCAAAATTTAAAGATGTTTTGTCATTCTCTGAGCTGCAGTTGACAATATGAGACGAGGCATTTCACACAGTCTTTGTTTCTGTACATTCTCTTCTTTTCCTCCTACCATCCAATAGCATTTATGCACAGGTGAACTAGAGAATCTAATGTACCATAGTGAATAAATTAATGACATTCAATGGTTCCTTGCCAGTGAACTAGTTTTGTCCCAGGGAAACCCTGCCAATGCAGCTGGCGCAGGCCCTCCATGACCCGGAGTAAGAATGTGGATGGATCCTTTATCACTTATGCAAAAAATTTTAATTCCCATACCATACCCCCCAAGCATGTGCACATATTTATGTAACAGATTTTAAGAAATGAATAGATCTTATGCCTGATGATGCCCCTAAATTGTAAGATGCTTAATAACAAAATAAAAAATAATTTGGTCACAATTTGGTCACAATGTCAGCAGTTTGTTTACTATAATTATTATTATTTCACCAGTTGCATTTGTGCAGTATTTATTTTACTTATTTTTATTTTAGTTTAGACAATATTGTCTATGTACATCGTCCACTAAACATCACTCACAATTTTTTTGCACATCTTTGGGCTTTATTTGAACTTACAAAGCCGGGCCGAGCATTATAGGATCTGAATATGGGCTGTACGCTCTACTGTCTAAGCTAAAGCACAACCTATCACTCGCCATTATTGAGGGGAATCTGTTCCTGTGATTTTTTCCCCTCATACATACTGTATATGTACCATTGTATATGTATTACAATTTTAGGGATTTGAGCTAAATTTTTCTCCTGTCCGACTTGACCCACAGTGTCTGAGAGCTGTAAATATACTGTTGCTAACATATAGCTTTACTCTGCTGTAATCCCCTGCTGTAAGCCCCTGTTTGTTTTTGTCTTCTCAGAGTAAACCATGAGGCCCTCTGGACTCCTGCCGGCCCTTATCCTGCTCCAGGGCTTTAGGGCGCCTGTGTGGGGCCTGAACCCAGACGACCCCAACGTCTGCAGCCACTGGGAGAGGTGAGCATACATCCTCACAGGTCACTACAGGTCACTCTCACCGCTCCAACACACGCTCAGAATAGTTTAACACAAAGTTTGGACGTGTTTGTAAAAGTCGTACAAAGCTGAATCGATCGGTACCGGCCCTGGCGTGGTGCGGGCCAGCGAAGTGAGGAGCCGTGGCCCATTGAAATACGCAGGAGAATTGATCAGTGTACTTTCGCACCGATCAATCACCTCAGCCATCGAGTCAGAATAATTATTAGTTGTGCTTGGTACTGTCACTTGATGAGAAATAAGCGGGAATAATTTTGGCGTGGGGAGGAAAGGAATCGGCAGAGATATATTGTGTGGATTATTGGCTGACCCAGTGACGTACTTAGGGATTGCGGTTCCACCTTGTTGCCGTCAAATGAATTCCCCAAAGGACCATGTTTGTAGCTCCGAGGTCCTCCAATATCCTGCATCTGACACCGAGTCACATATATCACTGGCAGGAGTCACCCACAGGTCCGCTCTAGCTCTTTTCTGCATATCAAACTCATTGTATTGCACTGTGGTATTTCTCTGTCAGCCTGCTGTACTGTCTGTGAGAGAAGAGAGTTTTTTTATTGTTGTTGATGGCCTCACTTGTGTCCTTAAGCTACGCCGTGACGGTGCAAGAGTCCTACGCTCACCCCTTCGACCAGATCTACTACACCAGGTGTACAGACATCCTCAACTGGTTCAAGTGCACCAGGCACAGGTAAACAGCAAGGGCTATTTGAACTAGAAGTGTTTGTATTTGTGCAATGTAATGAAGTGGTCAGTTTTGAATGAAGTCAATAAAAAAAGCAAATCAGACTCTATATAGCATTAAGCCTTAAGTCAAATATATTTCCAAAGCAAAGTTATTTGCTAATGTTTAGTCCCAAATATCTGTTTATAGCTCAGGGAGAACATGGAATGGGATATGGTGTTATGTATGTTTGGTTAAGGTAGAAAAAAATCCATCTGAAAATGTCAGAATAAAATTTTGGGACTTTTCCTGAACCACTTATATAAAGTGACCAAGAAATGTCAGGGGCATTATTATAATTTTATTATAATTAGTAGTCACATTAACAAGTTGCCTGTGGTTTATATTATTTGTTTATTTGCCCTCATTTTAGTTTTATCCACAAAACTTTAATGGATTAACTTTGCCTGATGGGACTGTCCCCAGATGAAGTGGAAAATGTATAAATATTCATAAGACAAATAACTTGGTGCCAATATTGAAAACCGCATTGTGCTATGTGTCTTACCAATTTAGAATCAACAGATGGGGAAATACTGAACATATAACATACTGTACGTATAAAACACACAAGAGTAAAATAAGTTGTGACCAGTCAAAATCTTAGGTGGCTAGAATATTTTGAAGAATACTCGCCACTTTGGCCAGTGACCCAAAAAGTTAATGTCAAGCCCTGTACACAGCACACAGACTGTAGGTGTGACAGACAGCATACATTTAATCTTGCGTCAGACATTTTGTATTTGGTGCCACCGTTTACCAGTCTCCTACTCCTTCTATACGTCGTGCCCTTCAGCGAGGGTCGGTCTGACATGTGGCTGTGTTTCAGGATCAGCTATAAGACGGCTTACCGGCGGGGAGTGCGCACCATGTACCGGCGCCGCTCGCAGTGTTGCCCTGGTTACTTTGAGAGCGGAGACCTCTGCGTCCGTGAGTATCCTTTCTCTGTCCCTGCTCGTGACATTTCAGCCTATGTCTGCCAGGCATTTGCAAAAAAGAAGTAAACATTGGGATTGATTGTTGCTGTGGGTGGTTTGTAGATAAACTTACAAGTCTGCAGCGGTCCGACAATACCCCCCATCCCGCCTCCGCCTTGGCCCCCTATTCTGCTCTGATCCTCTTTTTATAGAATACTAGTCTTTCTTTGCGTAAAACTTTAGACACAATTTCTACAGTACTGTGGACATGTTCAAGCATGTTTCAAGACTGTTAGGTATAGCTTTAAAAATGTGTGAAGTATTTTTTATCTAAATAATATAACAATACTTGGCATTCAAAAGTCAAATTGTATACTTTTTTGAATGACAGGTAATGTCTCACATCAGTTCAGCAATCTTTCTGTCTCTTCACTCTAACCCCAGACAATGTTATGATTTGAGTAGCCAATAGTTACTCACTACAAGCCAAGGCAATAAACTTATATCACAATGTTAATTTACAGTAAAAATCCTGGATTCAGGCGATGATCCAAAAACATTCCAAAAAATGCACAAGATATTGCTCACTTTCCATATAGGCCCCACTCACCTCCGTTCTTCTTTATAATGAATGGCAGTCTTTCTCTGCAGCCGCCCGCTCCCCAACAACATGTGGATTTATTCTCTTAAATGTGACAGAGCGAGACTTAAAACGACAAAAGGCCTATTTTACACAACTGCTCACTTTACTGTTCCAGCCAGACTAATGTAATTGAAGTTGTAACAATGAGAGAAATTAACGAGCCAAGATGGCGTTGGTTAGACACCGAGGATGGCACTCACATAAAACTACAGTAGACCGCAGTAATAAGAAAACGCAGAAGCAGAAGAGTTGCAAATTAAACTGAGCCATATTCCAAACACAATTCCTCACTGTCACTTATTTACTTCATTGTTGGTTGGAACTATTTTTAGTCGTCAAAGTGAATGTTTTAGTCCAAATGAACACACACAGCTACACAGACATAGGGCTATAGTGTCAGTGTTCTCAGCACATCATGTTTTATTCTCTTTAATAGTGCTGGAATGGCACATGAATACTGGATTGCCACATGGTTACTTTAAGAGATGCTCTCTTTGACCACAGTCACGCCAGAGGACGGTGGACTCAGAGCATAATACACACACACAACAATAAATGGTGAAGCACAAAAACAAATTAAGAAATTGCATGACATATTTATTTTATGATTGGTGAATTGTTTTATGATTACATGACCTAGGTTAAGATTGTGCTTGTGAGCAGACAAACAGATACAGGAAACTAACTGTACTTTACATCATGAAGAGAAAACAAACAAATCAAACAAAAAAAATAATATTTAAGGCAATATTCCAATATTCCATTATATTCTGACTAAAATAATTGTTATTATTAATTAATTGGATTATATATACAGTATATATATATATATATTACATATTACATGTAATGCTAGGACAATATACTGTAGACTAGCCTGGGGATGTAAACATTACTGTTAAAAGGGGACAATTAATATAAAAGAGCCACTTTAAAAACAAACACACCCCACAATCGCACTAACACATTCATTCATTCAGACAAGGTAGTTGAAGGGTTTTGCCCCCCGACACAACAGTAGTATATTTGATTGAGGATCTAGTTGCCACCTTCAGTGTTATCTTAACCAGCACCAATAAACAAAATACAATCATTTCTGATCTAACGTAAGCACAGGGATTACAAAAGACATTTACAAACATCAAAATGCTTTCTCCCACCTCGGTTAGTGTATGAGTGGGGTCATCTGTCTGTGCTCCCCCCTGGGACTCCCTCCTAAGGTACTCTGTTATTTTTCCATCTATCAAACTTCTATTTCCTCTAACAGCCTTCATTCAGCTGTAGTGTTTCTGATCTGGGGGGCTAACCCTTTGCTGCCCCCCCAGGTGAAGTGGGACGCAGCCTTGATGGGGGCCGAGAGGGCACTTTTGTTTTCTGCTTCCTCTGCAAACTTCCCCTAGCCTGTCTAATCCTCGCACTCTCCTCCAGGATTAAGAGATTTGTAGTCCCCGATCTGTTTTGCATGCAGCGACAAAAGGGGCGCATTATAGACTAAATCGACCCGAAATTAACTCCACTCCTCTGTTCCATGACACTTTCTTGTTTACCGCATGTGATAAACTAAACTACAGTCTGGCCCCTTGTGTATTGTTAGTGCACTGTAGCCGCTTAGAACTGAAGAACGACCATTAAAAGTCAAAAAGTGTTTCAAGTGCTGTTTTTCTTCTGCACATGAACTGACTGAGGATAAAAGGAGGGGAACCTGGAGTAAACCCAGAAATGTGACGGAGGTTCCCAGGAAAGTAGACCTACCTAAGGAATGCTATTATATACTAAAGATAATGAAGGCGGAAAAACAAGAAATTCACAGACGTATCCATATAATGTAACCCAACTGAAAATAGATAGGATTTGATATTTGAAATGAGTGGACCTCTAGTCGTCTTTTATAAATGAGTGATAGGAAGGCAAAGAATGGGAGACTTTATACATTTACCTACACAGAAAAACATATTCATTGTGCTTTTATAAAACACACATTAACAGTAAGTAAGGAAGCAATTTTGTGCTGTTGCCTTGAAAGTACTGTAGAGCTGGTTGTCAGCTTATCCCCAAAGCTTGGGGTTTTGCTTGAGAAATATTCCCTTAAATAAAGAATTCTGAACTGTTGTTTGGTGTTTTGGTGATCAAAAAAAATCTTTGGGACCCCACTTGGCCACAATATTACCATATCATTTTGTTTATCATTTTGTTTCTTATGTCTCTGCTCATTGTCATTATTCTGAGGCCCTTCACGACCGCCTCTACTTTGATCCACATTAATTAGCTCTTGAAGTTTGTGAGTAGAGGTCTGCATTAATTTGGTGACCTCTGATCTGTCTTAAGTCATTACGTTCACGGGGGCCGGCATACTATGAGTGCAGCAGCTCATTTCCCTGCACAAAAATGATTAGTATGGTCGCTAATGACAACAGCTCATCGTGACTTCAGGGGGCGACCAGGCCAGCATTTGAACATCCACCAAGAACTGTTTTTCATCCATGCATGAACTAAAGGACCCGGAGTGAACCCGGAAATGTGCCTGGAATTTTCAAATCATTTTACTCCATTCCAGTTGTCCGTTGAAGTCTTAATTTTCAAGTTCAAAGTTGTAAATATAAATTGGAACATTAGCAGGGGTCAATACCCCGACAGAGCCGAAAGGAAAGAGATGCAACAACAACTCCTTTTACTCCAATGGGAGTATAGTTCCCGGAAGTGATCCATTCAAGCTAACAGCACACATTTGTATTTAGATGGACTGTCCATATGTGACTTTTAAAAGGCAAGTTTATACAATTGCAGATGTATTTTTTTTATACAATGTACATACAGGGGCAGAATGTGTTGTTGTTGCAAATTCTTGCTGGCCACTGACCACTCAGCTTAAGGCATTGATAATTGGACTTAACATCCATGAATCATAGAAAGTCCTAAGTGGCAGGCCAACTCAAAGGGCTTGGGGGGCCAGGTTTGGCCCCACTAGTCTATACAAAATCAACAAAGAATAATGGTATTAATACTAAGGGGGCTCTAATTATGGGAATAGCTAAATTAACAACAACTCCTTAACATCTAGAGGAGAACTCCACCATCCAGTCTTTCCAAAATGACTTCAGCTTGCGAAATTACCCCAAGTTTTGAAGAGGAAAGTTTGAGGCAGCACGCACATCTCCACATTTGATGATCAGTGAGATGATGAGATCTCGGCAGAAAAGGGACCAGCCGCCTTTGATTTCTTTTTTATTTTAGCTTTGTTGCGTTTTTTAAGCGCTTCAAAGATTTTAAAATAAATGATTCTTCACTGGATGGGAAAGAGTGTTGAAGAAACAGCCATGTTGAATCATTTTCCTTCTCTCACTAATGCAGCACAAATGTCATAAATTGAAACATGTCATAAAAACCCAAACTGTCAGGACACATCCGGCAGAAATAGAGGAATATACTTGGACTGCGGACTGTTTTATCAGACCGAGGAAGAATATTAAAATTATTAACAGTGCACGACAATCACCAATTAGCTCCATTGTTCAGTGTGCTGATAACACCTCTGCATAATGAGTTAGATTAGTCTTTTATCTAGATGAAAGACTCCATTTTCCAACAGATTCCTCAGACATGAGTTAAGCACAGTGATTCATGAATTTCAATTAAAATGAAAGACCTACCTCCTGCTTTATTATGCCATCCCTTCAGTACACCGGTTCAGATCTCCAGAGAAGCTCCCCATATTCAAAACTTCATTTCCATATTTTTTTTCTTTCCTCTCATTTTAAAAGGATGTGACACATTTGCATTTTCCCCTGTTCTCGCTGATCAGAATTTGCTGATTGAAACGAAATAAAATCAACTCACGGCGGTGACATTGAATTTGTCTCCTCTCCTCTCTCTTTTGAATCCTGCGGACTCATTGATTACAGGTAGTCGATGTCGCGCCTTCGTCAGCACAAATCTTCAAGCTCTGGCTCTATCCGTTTGCTGGCAATTAAGACAAGTCCTCTGCCAGGAGCTCAAGAAATCTGCCTGAATTATCTTTGAATCTCTGGTTTACCGTTTTTGCCTGGGGAGCATTTCTGCGATTAGCGCCAGCCCGGGTTGCTTGGGATTCTCCGGCTGAGCACGTGGATTCCAATGGAAGGATGATTGAGTGATAATCTATATTTGAGCTGTTGGGAGGTTGCAACCGGGCCTATCTGACCCCGCTGACCCACTGCCCGCTGGACCAGCAGCAGCAGAACCGCCTCAGGCTCATCTCTGTTTAACAAACTTCAGACGCACTGAACTCCTGGCCTCTTACACACACTGACCGGGGAGAGGAAATATAGGGGAGACAGTGGAAGATGTTAGATCAGCTGGGATACGCAATATTTCTTTCTTTTTAAGGAGCAGTACTAGAAGAGTAAAAGGGACCAAATAAATAAAAATTGAAATGAAATGAGTCTATTTCAGCTGCTTCCTTTCGTTCTGTCAATTTGGCATACTTCCAGATTCCCATTTTTTTTTCCAGCTAGGATAGATATTTAATTTGCTACCTCTATGAGCGTTTTGATGCAACCAGAAGAGTTGGTGTCTAGCTAACTTTCTATCCTCTACAGCTTCTAGCCATAGCCGCACATAGTGTAGCAAACCTTCTTGAACCTCCCCCAAAACCGTGCTATCTACATTAAAGACGAGACAAGTCTTTGTAGCAAAAACCCTCTCTCTCACACATCTGGAGGAGTCTACTGATAAGAGGA
>JAVQKG010069200.1:0-11215 GCA_036025885.1 Hypseleotris bucephala
TAGTTTAAAAAATGTATAACTAACAGGAAATGTATTTTTCTTGAGGTACGTGGTGGTGGAGGTACATGGTGGTGGAGGTACATGGTGGTGGAGCCTGCAGCCAGACCCTCTTGAATATACCTGACTTCCCAATGTCAATCCAAAATGGCCGACTTCCTGTTTGTCATAGGGCGAGGCCATACTAATATTTTATGTTCATTATATGTAACTGCCCAGAAAGTTAGAAGTAGATCTGGCAAAAAGTGTTTCAGTTATAGCATTTAAAAGTTTAAGCTGAATTAATTAATAACTTAATTAATATTCATCGCAGATGTACCCAATTTTAATCATCTCTTCCTTAAACCAGTCCTGATCTTCCCTGAAAGCTTCATCCTAATCCGTGCAGTAGTTTTTGAGTTATCTTGATCACAGACGCACACACACACGCACGCCAACGGAGGTGATCACATAACCTCCTGGCGTCGGTAAAAAGTCAACACAACTTAAGCCACTTTTAACAACCACTTGTGAGCCACAAGATTTCACAAATTTGGGTTTTTAGAGGGTGACTTTTTTTGGACAATTTTTTCATCGCCACTTGGAGCTATATTTACATCTGAAACTGCACAACTGTCCATTTAATTCAAATTAAAGTCCGTATGAGAAGCTGTTAATAATATTTGAGTAAAATTTAGTTTAGTAATAAACAGTTCTAAATGTGAAACCACAAACTTCTACTTTGCCTTAAACTACATTCAGACAGTGGCAACTCAAGTGCTTCCTCACATTTTGGATGCCCTCACAGCCAACACTCTTATCTGACTTAACTGGGCTTGGGACTGGCACAAACATAGCTTGCCTTGTCTGTCAATTTAAGTCTTACCAGGAGACACGGGGCTTGGTTCGGGGGGCTGTTTGGCGTCTGTGGGTGCTGCTGCTGTTGCTGTACCAGTGTTGGTGACCTCCTCTGTCCCATCACTCTCCTGCCTCTGAGCCTGCTGAGCCTGCTGCGCCTGGAGGAGCTGAGCCAAGAGCATGGTCATGGCAGTCTGTGTGGCCGCGGCTGCCTCTCCTTCTGGGATACCTGTCGGGGCGGAGGCGGGTGGCGAGGGGGGTTTAGGCATGGGGGGCGTCCGGGGCACTCCTGTGGGCTGTGGAGGTTTCGGGGCGGGCTGAGGGGGTGGTTCTGCTGGGTCGGAGGGGGCTAAGGCATTGGATAGCTGCTGTAGGGTCTCCTGGTTCACCTTACTGCCCATGGCCTGGACGAACTGAGCTGTGTTGGCTGTGCTCTTAGTCTGCCCCAGGAAGTTCAACAGGACCGCCAACTGTTCCTGAGTCAACTGGGAGTTTGGACCTTTGGGATCTGAGAAAAGACAAAAGATAATTTATCATCTAACAGTTATAAATGATTGTTTTGAGAAACAATTTTTTTTTATTTTATTCTATTTTAGACAATTAATTTGTGCATTTGGAAGCCCTACAATATTAATGTTTTTTGGGAGATGTGTTTAATAATGGTTAAACTTAAATGTTCCTGACTGGGAGTTTGGACCCTTGGGATCTGGGAAAATACAACATTTCATAATTACAAATGATTGTTATCAGAAAGTGTGGGAGTGTATTTTTATTTTAGACAATGACTGTGCACCTGGAAGTCAAACAATATCAATGTTTTCTTTTATTTGGAAGGTGTGTTTAATTACTGCTCAAATGTAGCTTTTATGTACTTTAGTGTCCCTGAATAATTACAATTCATATTCCAAAAAAAAACACACAATCACAGCAATCTAAGGTTCAACTAATAAGTTGTAAATGTTGTGGTCCTCCAAGACATTTAGTGTTTCCACATAAATCAGATTAATGACTGGTGTGTAAGCATACTGTATGACTTGACTGTAATTTAGTATAATTGTAATACAGTCAACCCTGTAACTGGAATAAGCTGTAGATGATAAATGTCTATGTTATTGTTGTATAAAGTCAGAGGGGACAAAGACCTTAAAGCAGGTATGAAAAACAAAAATGACTGACGTGTGAGACTGCAGGCTTGTATGTGGGCGGCTTAAGTAAGTTGTTTTTATTCTGTATGTTTACGAATGGAGTGCATACTGTCGTGTTCCTGGGCAAGACACTTAAACCTAATTGCCTATGAATGATTGTGGCCGTGTGATTGGTGTTCAGTGGTCGGTAGGCGCAAACTGACAGCCACGCTTCTCTCAGTGTGCCCCAGGGCAGTTGTTATATAAAGCAATTGTAAAGCGTCTTTAAGTAGTTGTAAAAAGTGCTATATAAAATCGATGCATTATCATTATTATTATTATCTTTTAACACTGTGTAGAAAAATATACAGATTCCTACCACCTTAACTGACTAAACAAATACTGATATAACCCCAAAGACACTAACCCAGCAGGGCAGTAGCAGCAGCGGTCTGGGTTTTGCCTGGTCCTGAGGCGGTGAGGCCCTGAGGCGTGTTACTGCGACTGTCATCCAGACCCAGCTCTTTTCGAGGAGCCTTTGGGGCCGTCAGCTCCTCCGGGATCTGCTTCTGTCGACGACGCTTCTTACTCCACAGTTCATGACAGTCCTGCCACAGCGGGAGACTGGGGAGAGAGGAGGGTCATATGAGTGTAATGGGACAATATACAATATTGTTTATCGCAATTAAAACACTGACAATTAATCGATTGTGGCTATTTTTTTACATTGTGGTAATCATTGATTTCATTGCAATAATCGTCATTTATTTGCACCTCAATGCCCTTTAGAACTTACTAGATAATTTATTGTATAAGTTACCAATAAAGTTCAATTGATGTTAGTGTCAATAAAATAAAATGTACTGTTGAGATTCTAAACTAGCATTTGAGTGACTTTTTTACACATTGTTTTTTAATTATTGTGATATTATCGTTAATTGCAATTATTATGGCCAAAATAATCAAACAAAATTAACAACAAAATAAATGTTGTCCCATGCCTGCTGTATGCTAACTTTGGCACACATGTATTTTTGTACTGGTGTTCATTATGTACATATTCATTAATGTGTATGGTTAATTCATTAATGTGTATTGTCTATTGTCTATACATACTCTGGAGGAGGCATCTTGTCTGGGTCCACGTCCTTGAGGAATTCACTGCCCAGCGCTTGTTCGGCCATGCACCGTTTACTGGGGTCCAAGTTTAACATGTGGTCAAATAAGTCCAACGCTGCTGGTGGAATACTGAAAGAGAAAACATTGAACACTATTGTTGTGAATTATTACAGTATATACAATATAAGTGAATGTTGAACTTACAAAGCGAACTCCTCTCGTAGCCGTCTCCTGTACTGTTTCTTTGGTTTCATGGTGTTGAAGAATGGAAGTTTAATCACATCAGGCCAGACCGCAGGACAAGGGCTGCCACAGATTCGACTGCGGATATAAAAAGGTATTTGTCAAACAGTGTCCCCATGTAAATACTATTAATCTCCTAAACTGAAATTTAATTGCTCCTTGCTGACCCATCATAGTCTATTGAAGGGGTAGTCAACATTTGAGTATCCATTAATATAGCTCAATGTCAGAAATTTCAAAAAGGAACAAAATAAAACAATCTATGTATAATGTTATCCTTTGTATGCATACTTTTAAGCAATTAAAAGGTTCTAAAACTTTACCACCTTTGAAAATATATATAGTGTCCCAAGTACCACCTAGGACTAAACCACATACCAGCCAAGACTATGTACATTTTAAATCAGGCATAATCTAGGACTAAACCGGGTCTAAATCATGTCTAACTAGGGATAAATATAAACCATAACTAATCCAGGTCTGAACCAGATCTAAACCAGGATTAAACCTAGTCTAAGGCACTAGACTAGGACTAAGCAGGACAAACCAAATACCATCACAGAGAGCCCAAGTACCACCAGTGGATCAAACTTAATCAGTGCAATAAAATATCCAATCTTTTATAGTTATTAGTCTGCAGAAAAATGTAGTTCACTTCACTTATAGTCATTTTTTATCACACTTATTTTCATACCTAATTAGCTCCAACTGCGCCAGCTCTTGATTTGCTTGAAATATGGGTCTCTTGGTGAACAGTTCTCCAAGTATGCACCTGGAAGAGGCCGATTCAGACTTATTTTAGCGATTTATTTCCATAAACTATGTGCAGCCAACAGTAGATTAGTCATGTCCGTACCCGCAGCTCCATACATCAATAGCAGGAGTGTACCTCTCTTCCCCCAGCAGCAGCTCTGGAGGACGGTACCAGAGTGTAATCACTTTGTTGGTGTATGGACGACTAGAAAAGGAAAAACATTGTTACTATATTTACTTACTTACCATGACTTTCAGACATCATTTATATGAAAAGAAAGAAGGTGTGTGCTTGCATCGCCCGATTTTCGGCATTCAAACTTTAAAATGTTTCTCAGTTCTAGGAAAGAGGTGCTGTTACTTTTAGCGGTTCTGCCATTTATGGTTTTTGTGGTATTTTCCATTTTATGCCACAATTTCCCCATTATTTTCCTATGGAAAGTCTGCAAATTCATACTTCTTTTGCAAATTCTTCTGCTTCTTCTGCCTTTCACTACTTCTACAAATTTTAACCTTTTTGTACCATTCAAACTTTAAACAGATGCAACCACTTACAGTGGCGCAGCCATTGCCCATTTTCTAGTTTATTATTTGATGACAAATTTCTCCATAGCCAAAGCATTACAGTCAATCTAACTATCTAAAATGTTTACAAACTTTTTAACATTACAACATAACTACCCTGAAAACAATTGACTCACCTTTCTTCTGAGTTATACAGCCGAGCAAGCCCGAAGTCTGCAAGCTTTATTTGACCCCTGATGAAGAGAGAAAAGGATGTCAAATAAAAGCCTGTTTTGAATGTCTCTAAATGCTCAATATAAATAAAATGTATTATTATTTTTAATGTTTAGCTATGTGAATTAAATGCCACTACATGAACTCACTTGTTGTTGAGCAGAATATTTGAACACTTGATGTCTCTGTGGAGGAAGTTCTTCTTGTGGCAGTAATCGAGGCCCTCCAGCAGCTGTCTCATGAAGGACTTAATGTGGCTCTCGTTAAAATGGACCAGACCAGACTCCAGCAGACCCATCAGGTCATGGTCCATGTACTCGAATACTAAATAAAAAGCACCTGCAAAAACAAAAAAAGTTTATGAAGACAACTGGGTTATGCTTTATAATAACTGTATACTATTAAGAAATATTTAAGCATTAGTAACCTGTTTATAAACAATTTACAAAGTATTACTTCACAATTAAGAAACACAGTTGAGTTACAAATACTGTTATGAATGTTGAATTTCTAAGTTATAACCTCTTGTAAATCAGTGGAAATTTGTAGGTATCCCAGCTAATAAAATATATGTATAAACTGCTTATTCATTAATTTTTTGTTAGTTAAATATTTAAAATCTGCATAATAGTGAGCAGTTATGATAAATTGTTACCAAAAATTGCAGAGCGTGGTCTCAATATTTACTACTCACAAAAAGTGAGTCAGTGGACAGTGGATTTTTGGGTAGATGCCATAGCATATCATAAAAGGTTTCAATTGATAGAAACATAGAATCCAAGTAGAACCAAGTGATTAAAACATTATAGGAACATTGAAAAAATTGGAATCATAAAAAATATAAAAACTCAAACACCCCTAACTCTTTGTGACTAGTATGGACTGTGTGTGTGTCTGTACCTTTATCATTCTTAAAGTCCAGAGCGTCCTCTTTGTCTGTAACAATCTCCTTCATGTTTATGATGCTCTTGTGGTTGAGTTGACGCAGGATTTTGATTTCTCGGATCGCTGTGATCGGGAAGCCCTCCTTTTCATTGTCCAAACGAACCTTCTTCAGAGCCACCATTTCAGCTGTCGGGGGAAGAATACATGGCAATTAACAGACAGACAAATAGAGTTGGCCTTATTAACTTACTAACTTCATAGTATGGGCACAGTTGCATTTTTATTACACTACTTGTGGTTCGTACAACTTTTTCAAGACAAAATTAATGCACATTCAAGTTATATTTTCAAGCGCCATACAGTTGGACCATTGGCGATTGAAGAATGACACTGAACAGTTTGAACAAGTAGAGAAGGAAATTGCAACAAAATGACAAAGCAAAAATTCTCAAAGTTTATAAAAATTATGGAATAATCTGTGCATTCTAGGAGCTGACCTTGGTGAAGACTTTTAGGTGTGAAAACGACATTAGTCAAGTTAAAAATTTTAATTATTTTCAAGTAAAAATTGAAGCACTTTTCAAACCTTCAAGCATTTTCAAGGATTTCTAGCCCCTGTGAATAAATATGTATGAACCTTGACTGATACTAACTTGTGTCTTTGTCCTTAGCTTTGTAGACCTGACCGTACGTTCCCTCTCCCGTGATTCCGATTATCTCAAACTTGTCGACACAGCGTTTTCCCCAGTCGATCTCAATCTCTTTAATTTCACCATACCTCGGACCACAAATTCTGGAAAAGTAAAAAAGTCAAGTAAATAACAAGCACAAGTATGTCATAAAAGAGATCCTCGATTATGGAAAAAATAATAATCACGTTTATTTGGGTCATAATTGAAATCACCATTATTGTAAACGATTATTCATTTTGGTAAAGAAATATATTGCTTTTTAATTTTTATCTTAACTGAAGAATCAAATTTGATGTAGCTTTTTAACTTTTTATCTCAAGCCATTAACAAACAATATCAAAATTAGATAATTTCTGTTTTAGCGTTTCACACAATTCAAAATTAGCGTAGGCCTAATTAATTGGTTTTTTATTGATTATTTCCTTTTAATAATTGAGAGGAGCAATAATTGAAATTCAATTAATTGTACAGCCCTACTAAGAACATACTTTGACCACAAATTCTGGAAAATAAGAGCCTCAAGTAAACAACAAGCAGTAAATACTTTTGAGTAAAAACAAACTAAGAACGTACTTGGGTCTTTTGCGAATTGTTTTTTTGTCATCTCCCGGGCTGTGTGGAGATAGAGTTCCACCAGGAAGTTCAGGAGGCAGCGGCAGGTCACTCAGAAGTGTCCGAGCCTTCCTCTCCAGCTTCTTCTTCCCTGAGAGAAAGTTGTCCTTCAAGCTAACAGAAAAAAGACTTTTAGTATCTTATAAAGAACCCATAATTTTTGTTAACATGTTTTAGTTTAGTTGTGAAATGTGCATTTTTTTGTCATTTGGCTGTGAGGGAAGGCATTACATTGTTTTAGTTAGTTGTTTACATGTTCTTGAAATCTTTATAGAAATAACTGCTTTATGTGTTTTAAACAAGCAATAAATATAGTTTTTACTACATTTTAACACCCTAAATTCATACTTTTTGATTGGGCTTTCCATTCTCTGGCTGTTTCTAAACCTAAATATTACAAATGATTCTTTTTGAACAACAAGTTAAAATCAAGCATCTGTTTAGACCTATACCAATGTTGGGCCATTATATCGGTGCATCCCTACATAATATATGAATAAACTTGATAACATACCTTTCTGCCTTGTCGGTGTGCTCAGCAACAGTTGGGGGCATGGGCAAATTTGAAATACTGGAGATAAATGAAACTTTGTCCTTCTCTTTAGCTGGTGCAGAAGTTGGTGCTTTCCTCTTGTCCCATTGTAGTGAATCATCTTTCCCCTTGTCTTTAGTCGAGTGGTCAGTGCTCTTTTTGGCTGACCGCTCCGGGGACTGTGGCTGGACCATTGGGGGCGTTCGAGGGCCTTTCTCTGGAGGGGGAGAGGGAGGGCGTCCTTTCCGAGAGGAGTGGTTGGATTTGGGGCTGGGCTGATGAGCAGAAGAGGAGGAGATCTTGGTTGGAGTTGACGTGTTGCTGGAATTCTTGGCTTTTGCCGCGGCTTCAGCTTTGGCCTTTTTCTGTTTACTGAGCTCCGCGGCGAGGCTGGTTTTGAAGGTGAGGGTACTCGGGGAGAGACTAGACGGACGACTGCGAGATCGGGAATGGCGGTGGCGACTACGAGAGCGAGAATGTCTGGTTGAGGTATATGGACTTCTGCTTCTTGACCGAGCTGATCGCCTGAGAAGAAATCAAATAAATGTTGAAAAGTTGTTGCTAGGGCCGAAAGATTAATAGAAATATAATCAAAATTTTAATGGTCACAATTAGCAAATCACAAAGGCTGCAATTTTTTTGTCAGGATAATATCTCTGCACAAAAACGAATTTATGGTCAAAAACCTGCTTCACTTGTAGGTTTAACCTCTACAAACATGTTCTGAAAAGGCATGTTTACTTTTTCAAGTGTTAATGCTTCCAGACAGGTTTCAAATGTGCTCTGTGAACTGATTATTTTTGGCTTTGAAAACAAATCGTAAATATAATTGTAATATCTCTTCACAATTAGATATTTTTTCAAAATAGTTCAGCCCTAGTTGTTGCCCAAACCTATACAAAGTTATCACACTGTACTCTCTTCATATATTATTTTTAGGCAAGAGCAAAACATTGACTTCTGCTTCGGGACAGAGCTGATCGTCAAAACAGTAAATGGATGTTAAATAGTTGTTGCACAAATCTATACAAAGTTATCACACTGTATTCTAATACTAGGCAAGGACAAAACACAGCTCTTTCAAATAAAAAAAAAACTCATGAATAGGTCTAAATCTGGCTACTTACAGAGGGACTATAAAAAGATCAACACAAATAAGTACAGCAATAAGGCCAGGGGAAAGGACTAAGCAATAATTATGAAAAATTGCTAATTTTACATCACAGAAACAGTCTCAGATAGTCTTTAGTCTTCATTTTTGGAAACTTCTAGACTACGGTTTTAAGGAAGCCAAGCTGTTTATTATTATTATAAACCTCATAAACCATTTGCAAATACAAAAATGACTTGATCAGGCATTAATAAGACATACCTGACATCTGGACTTGGGCTGAGAGACTTCTTGTATGGACTTCTGGATCTCCTGCGGCTTCCAGAGGGACTTGAACCAAACTCTCCTTGTTCATAAGGGCTGTGTCGGCCATAACTTGGGGACCTGCGCCAGTTGGCCGGGCTGGCGGGCGAACGCTTTCTTTTGTTGCTAGAATAAGAACTGGGGGACTTTGAGGCCCCATATGAATAAGTATCTGCATCTCTGTTGTAGTAAGTGGTGACCGGAGACAGTCTTTTGCTGCTTACAGTTGGACTTCTCCGAGATATCTGCTGGTTATAACCACCAGGAGACTGGTAGCTATAGGAGTATGCTGTCCCATAGGGACTTTCTGCTTTGAAACCAGGACTTCTCCTGTATGCCCTGAGCTCTTCTCGGTCATCTCTGTAAGATTGTGGAGCATCTCTATAAGCAGACGGAGTCTCTTTTTCAGGTCTCGTTTTACTCCTGTGTCCTTTAGAGTCCCTTTTATCTGCAGACTGTGAAGATGATGTCCGTTTACCGTTTCGATCACTGCTCCTGGTAGTGTCTCTGGGGTTTTTAGAGCCACTTAGGCTGCCGCTGCTCCGGACTTTAGAGGAGTCTTTCTCCCGGCTCGGGCGCTCCTTTTTCCGGCTCTGATCCCGGTCCTGTTTGCTCCTCTCGGATGGTCCTTTAGTTGGCGCTTCTTTAGTAAGACATACAGCTTCTCGTGCTCTAGTGAGGCTTCTGTCCGGGGATGGAGGTCCGTTATACTCCCCACAGTCCGCATCACTGAGCCTGTCCCCGGACAGACCGTCCCCGTGCGGGTCAAGTTTAGGCGAAGGGCTCCCAGAGAAGCGCTCAGACTGGGAGCTCACGTCATCGTACTCTACTAGGGTCTGAAGTTCAGCATCTTTCTCAAAAACGTCTCTTCGGTCATTGTTCTGTTCTAAAGATACACCGGTACGTAAGTGTCTCTCTTTGGCCTGTCTACGCCTCTTTCTCCTGGACTCCGAGGGGCGCCTCTTGTCTCGGCGCTTGTCTCTCTGTCCCCGCCTGTCCTGCCTGCCCGGTCTGTTAGCATTTCTCTGAGCAGCAGGGCTCCGAGCCCGGCCCTCCCGGACAACCTCTGGATTAGGCATTTAATTCAGGCACAAGTAAACACTAAAGCCGCCACTAATGTCAATGTCTATATTATTTACGGCAATGTCACTTGAGCCGTAGAACAAAACATTGGCTAACAAGAGACAGGCTAAATAGCCATTAGCAAACCCACTGGTAAGTCTGCTAGCGAGCTATATGCCGACCCTAATGTTTGCATTAGAAAGCTACCTAATAAAGATACCAGATCAGTTCGTTACCATAAACGACTCTTAGCTGGTCCAGGCTGATTCACATGTAAATTGTTTTATTCCTCATTGTAGTCGAAAAATAGAATTCAAAAGCTCATCTGAGATTAGTTAGCCAATGCTAATGTGCTTAGCCAGCTAGCCACCACGAGCTAACTGGATCAGGCTAGTCAGTCGCATTCAGTTCATGGTCAAAACTCCTGAAGCACTCTCAGGATGATAACCGGCTGTCCTGGGATGTCACCGCTCGTGTCCACATATAAATCCATTCAACAGACGAGGGTACGAAGGAAGGACAAACTCATGGCTCTTGTCAAACTTCTGCTTGCCACCCATCACTGTGTAACAAGGAAGTGGGCATCACACGAGTTAGCCGGGTAGCCACCGCTAGTTAGCCTCATGCACATTAGGCGATCCTTTCTCTGTAACTCAGTCAAGAAGATGCAATAAAAAAACAATAAGCAAATCCTCCGCTGCGGTCACCAATCCCACGGAGCTGGTCGGCAAATACTCTAGCAAAAATCACAATACATCCTAACAGGCAAGCAGACCCAACTACTCCCGGAATTGATTTAGAAATATTATAAGTTTGTTCGTATTGTAGCTAACGGTGCAGCTTGTCCGGGCCCTTTCAAACTGTAGGCCTGGTGCGTCGGCGTGAACCAATGACGCCCCTCTGCGTAATCCAGATCAGAGGGCACGTCACGGCCGAGGGAAACCCCTGCCCTCATAAACACAACATAAAAAAGATACACATTGCTTAGGGTGACCAGATTTCTAAATCCAAAAAGTGGGACATATATAGCATTTTTTACTAAAACAATGACACGGTAAATAAATGTTATGGCAAAAGTTATTTGACAAATATTTTTCAGCTTATTATGTGATGCTGATTGTCAAAATAGGGACAACTGGGACAAGATTTGTTAAAAACTGGGACAAATCAGTGTCCCATTAGATATGTGTGGGACATGGGACAAGGA
>JAVQKG010069204.1:0-30147 GCA_036025885.1 Hypseleotris bucephala
ATGGAAAAACTATTGTGGTCATCAACATTTCTGTAAGCACTTGTCCAGTAAAACCTAAAAATATTTTACCTCCAGTCAAAAGTCTAACTGTATACTAATTAGACATTAAAAAAAAACATACATTGTGAGGTACATTCACTAATGTTTCTAACCAGGCTCTGGCATTACCTACATGTAGCAGAGTGGTTGTCATTTGCCAAAGTCATCGTAATTTGTCATAATTTGTGGTTAATGCTAATTTCTTCATTGAAATGTGTTATGATTTTGCCTTCAGTTGACAACATTCCGGAATTGAGAATGTTTTGTTGCTGGTTTGAATCCCCACGTGAGCACATATTGTTGTTGGGTCCCTGGACAAAACACTTAAACCACATTGAGGTGACAAGGTCTTTGTCAGTGTGCCACAGGGCAGCTGTGGCTACATAAAAAGTTTACCACCAGTGTGTGACTGTGGAGTAAATAAATAATGTACTTAATTGTAAAGCCTTCTGTGCATCTTGAAATGCTATATAAATGTTAGCCATTACTATTTTGTCCAGGGGTGAACTCAACTCTGTGGTTGAAATGGATGTATGTCTATCATTTCTACATTACATTTTTTACATTTTTAACTTTTTTAATTCTAATTTTATTTTAATAAAATCTCAAAATCAAGAAAAGTCAGTGCACAGATATTTTTGTTAATTTTCCTTTTAGACAATTCATGCTCATTTTGTTTTTCGTAAGAATTCATTTTGTTGTGTAATCCTTCTGTTTTACTAATTTCCTTTTTCTAAGTAAGTCAACCTAAAACTAACTCACAATAACAAGGACTGTTGCTGAGGATTACTGGTAATAAAGAAAAATGGGTCAAATGCAGACAGACAACACAATATTACTATGGAGACAATAAAGTCAACCTGCATTACATTACATCTAAACAAGAGAATTTCTAAGTACATTTTTGTGGTACTTTACAAATCCCAAAGACATACCAAACCCAGTTACGGTAGAGTTTAATTGCTTCTCAGAAAAGCTAATGTATAGTCTTGGTAATTACTAAATAGACTAAATGGTCTAATTAGCAGGCTGAGGTCATAATGACATGTTATGTTATATTAAACAGCCAGAAATGACTGTCTTATTTAGTAGCATTCCCCTTGGTGGCCTGGACAGTATAAAGAACAGCTATAGTATAAAGTAAGTTGAAGGTATGAGAAGACCACATGTTGATCACAGTTGCCAATCAAAACGCATGTGGTAGACAGTAAAACTCTATAATAGTCTTAAGCTTATTAACAGAGCAGTAATTTATAAAGGCTTCACCATTACACTTAAAATATAAGCCTTGAGAGACAGATCAGTCAGAGCATTACTGGAAAATCTATTTGTAAGTCCTTAGATAGTAGTTATTGAATCATCAATATGAAAAGTCAGATTATGTTACTATTAGTTATAATAAAGTTGAACAATGAGGCTGGTTCAGGTGAAAGTACAAAAACAAGGGATATTGATCATATAATTATAACATTTTAATTGTTTATATATTTAATGTACTTTTAATTTAATTTGTTCACACCATATGACCTTACTGACAAAAACCTCTCCAGGAATTCTTCCTCAAGAATCCTCATGAGACTTGTAAGAAAAACAATGCAATTAGTTAGTAGGGTTGTTGCAGGTTGTTGCTTGGCTGTATAATGAGTTGTAATGATTGGCTAGAAGAAATTATAGGGGCGGTCAGTAGCTTGGGCTTCATCCAATCACCTCTGAATATAAATGACTCCTATTTACTGTGGTATTTTTTTCACTACACATTTGCGCCTTTGTTTATTTACATCAGTATATTTATTACTTATTTATTGCAGATCAATTTTATTGAATCATTTTATTTGGTTGTTACAAGAGAAGGCATTTCAGTGTGTACTGCAGGCATAGACAGAGCAGAAAGAAGACTGAGCCTGTAATTTCCTGGCTGCACGTGCTGAACTACAAGTCATAAATATAGCATGCTGTATGAATGTCTAATCAACTAAGTTTTACATGTCCAAACTTGAAAAAAATGTGTTATTTGTCCATCCCAATCACTATCCCAGTCTTGAAAAATCACCCTTTGAATGTTTTGGAAAAAGGTATTTCCCAAAAGGCAGTTTTAAAAGCTGCGGGCTGCTGCAGAGGTATGTGGAAAATGGCTTGTCCCAGGTGGTTGGCTGTGAATGTGCCCTATAGAAGGAAATTTCTAGTGGTGGTGGGTGCACACTGTGTTCCTACATAAATCATGGGCTAATATATCTCTGATGGACGGTTTGGGGAGCAGAGGCATTCACTGTCCTGGAAACTGAAATAATTACCCCTTTAAAATGGAATAGGCAGATGTAAAAAGAGGCAAAACATGGACTTAATGAGTGACAGTGAGGTCTACGTTGTACAAGGATGGGTAAACTGAGTATAGGGCATTATATGAAGAGCTGAAGTTAACTTTGGGACAAAAAAGTAAGAAAAAGTATGAAAAATGTGCCCTGACTAATAACAAAAACCTATAATGTAGGCCTGTACAAATCAGTATAGTACACAGACACCACACTTCCATTTATTCAATAAGGTCACCATTTTTCCTAACATATGCATGTCTTTGGATGATGGGAGGGAGCTTGAACCTGAGGAGGACCCATGGTAACACAGGGGAGACATGTAGACTCAGTAAAAGGCTACAAGTATAGCAGCAATCTCAGTTTTGTCCACTGTAGTGTTGTGCTATCTCTGATAAAAATCCAACTCATAGTTATGCTTGCTGTTCATCCCACGAATCTCAGCTATTGCATCATCTATTTACAATACTTATTTTGATAATTTCATACTTGGTTGTTCAAACTGACTTAGGATCCATTTGGCAGATGTCAATTTGCATAAGCCTCACTGTATTGGCTTTTGAAGTTAACCATGCAGTCTTGTTCAAATATTAAATGTTCAGTCCAACATCTGAAGCCAGGCCAGCCTTACCCAGATGTGGTCAGCAGTAGACGGACCAGTCATGACACTTATGATTATAGCCCTGCCAACTGCCCGCCTTCACATTTATATTGCCACGTGCCAAACCAAGGACCACACAGATAAGGCAGTTTATGTGTTTGATGGGACGTTACTTAGGTGCCTCTGAAAGAAACAGGAGAGTGATTTGAAACTGACCAAGACACACACTATCCTTTCTCTTCCACATGAGGGAGCTATACAACCAGTAACTTGCTGTGTTTGCTGCTCTCTATAGAATGAACTACAACAATTACATCAAAAAGATAATAAAGATTTTTATTAACTTTGAATAATTTTTGCAGGCTATAATGCTGATGTTTTGTGAGATCATTTTGCACTATTCTTTTTTGCAATGGCCCATCAAGTAGGTTGTGCTTAACTTTAATTCACAGCCATGATATAAAAACATGTGGTCCACTTAGTTAGTGTCCAAAATGAATGTTGCTAATGTGTCTTCAGTAGAAATGGTCTCGTCTGTAAAGGATGGAAAACTCAGTGGAAAACTTCAGGTCAAGTATTTAATTACAGCTCGACGGCGCCCTCTTGTGCCCTATCCCTGTATGAAGGGCGGAAGCGCAAATTAATTGGACATAAATTAATAGCTACTAATTTTGGAGGTTGACTAGTAGGCTAGTTGCATGTGGACCTATCATATCCGTTTCTTATTTATATTTTAAATTCTATAAATAGCCTACATTATAAGAAATGCCAAGGAACTGAATGACTAAACACCTTCGCTCAACAGATGTCCCCATTTGGGGCTAACAAAGCCGGAGCCATATGCTCCTCAATACTCTCACGCGCGCGCGTACACGCGAGACATGAGGAGAGCGCACAGGCGCATGCGCACACCCATCCGGCACCTCAGTGTCTGGGAGAGTGCAAGATGATGCGTCTGAGCAGCCGGTGTTGAACGGACCTAAAGCTTAATTAGTCTATCGTAGTCAATATTTTAAACCTGCCTTGTTCTGTTTCTTGCCAAAGTTAGTATTTGATGTCGAACTGTGGCGCTGGGTGATTTGTTTAGACGGCTGAAGAACAGTGAGCAGTTACTGAGTAGTTGGGCATCAAATTGCAGCGGATGTCATTACACGCTCTAAAATATCGAGGACGTAAGTATCTTTATCTTAATTGCTTTGAGTCTAACTAAATTGTATTCCAGCGGCAAATAGCCTAGCTTTTGCCTGTAATGCTTGTACGTTTTGAGAATATAGACCCACAATTTGCAGTAGTAGCCTATCCAGCATTTGTTCTTTGAAACGCCGACCCATTGTTAGATAGTTCTCGTGACTGAGAACACGTTTTGCCACAGTTTTACACTTAATCTCGCGTTATCCTCTTGCGGCACTAGTGAGCTGCGCACCTGTTATCTCTGTTGTAAAATATAGTGGCATAGCTTTCTCTACTATCCTATTCTATAATGAGTAAATAAATCAAACAAGCGTGGAATAATCAATTGTAAAATTTTGTGTGAATATGTGCCACATGTAGCCTGTTCAGATAAGCATCAGCCTGCGGGTCGTTGAGCATTTGTACTTAGGTCTACGTCTAAGCTCGTTGATCAATTGAATTTAAGCCTCTTGAGCGGCCCGAGAGAAACCTGCTGACACATGCACCCAGTCTTTTTTGTTTGTGCACCACCCGGCTAACCCGCTCTATCCCGGCTCCCTTCAACAACCATACAACCAAACCAAACTGTACACGGGTTGTGTTGACATTATAGACTAGAAGTGCATCTGCAGCTGTCCATGTGTTGCTCTCACTGAAATGGAGACAGACAGCTGTTAGTCTGCACAAGACAGTTAATAATTGATAAGAGAGCTGATCGTCGGATTAATTATAGATTAATAAAGGCACTTTCATAAAATGTATTTGTTATTTTATGATAGATAATTATCCAATTATCTATTGAAAAATCAAACATAACTAGAAACTGCAAATCACTGTCCTCCACTAATATAAGCATGGTCAATAATCACAAGAAATATTCAATTGTGGAATCAGATGCATATCAATATAGTTTCTTTTTGACTGACTGAAAAAAATCAGTCTCACATTTATTCAGAACTGTGCATTGTCTGACAGAATAAATGCTCTTGTATAGGCCTGCATTTGGTATGACCAGTGTACTTCAGATGAATGTAATGTGTCTTTAACACCTTCTTTCTCCACTTTTACAGTGTAATCAAGACCAACGACAGAGCAATGGAGGTTGTTACACATTTTATAAATGACAGTGTAGAATTTTACAAATGGGGCCTTACTATAGCAGGTAAGACATTTTCTTTTTCAGTGGGTTTAGATTGATCACAAATGATCAGATGAAGTGTATGTGTTTCCAAAACTAAATCACATTTTCTCTGTTGCAGACAAGAGGGTGGAGAACTGGCCCTTGATGGCCTCTCCTTTCCCCACTCTGGCCATCAGCTGCCTGTACCTCTTCTTCCTGTGGGCAGGCCCCCGGTACATGCAGGATCGCCAGCCCTACACACTCAGGAAGACCCTCATAGTCTACAACTTCAGTATGGTGGTCCTCAATTTCTATATCGCTAAAGAGGTCAGTGCTGACACAACTAGGTACAAGTTGTGATACACCAAAAGTGTAATGGAAACTAACCAGTCTTCTCTCTCTGGGTCTTTTCAGCTCCTACTAGGCTCTAGAGCAGCTAGATACAGCTACCTCTGTCAGCCTGTCAATTACTCCAATGATGTCAATGAAGTCAGGGTATGATATTTGTTTTACTATTTTAGTGCATAGGTCTAAATACAATAAATATAGGACTAAAGGTTAAAAGTGTACAACTGTAGTGACTTCAGGACAAATGAGGCGTGGCCAGAGTTTGGTCTCTCCACAGTAAAACTCCTCCCACTTTCCATCTGCAGCTCACTGTAATGCTGGCATTGCCAAAAGATTAAAGACAGCCTTTCACAAATGGAGACATGTTTTGTAACACACAGAAATCACCTAACAAGAGCAAACACACAGACAAATGTCAAATGTTGACAATCAATCAATATATTTTTCTCGACTTCCAGCTACTGGGAACACTGCAACAAATCATCTGCCTTGTTTTTGATATATTCATTTTGCCATAGGTTTTACACCAGATGACAAACAACACTCTCATTTATCTAAGCTTGGGTCTGCACACCAGCCCTTCAGCAGATGTAACATACTGTATTATACATAAAATACACCATAGTTGGCTGTCACAAAACATCGCTGTTGGGGTAAACATTCAGTGTGTGCCGCATGCACAGGAAGTGCCCAATAAGAGAGAATAACTTTAAATATACAGTGTCAAAAACATTAAATGTAACTTAATTTGCTCTGATTTTCGGTTTCAGATAGCATCAGCTCTTTGGTGGTACTACATCTCTAAAGGAGTGGAATTCTTAGACACAGTATTTTTCATTTTGAGGAAAAAGTTTAACCAGGTCAGCTTTCTTCACGTCTATCATCACTGCACCATGTTTATCCTGTGGTGGATTGGCATCAAATGGGTCCCTGGTGGACAGGGTGAGTAACTTCAAGACATATTTTCTTTCTTTATGTAAACTTTGATCCGGCTGATGTTAAATTTGTATTCCTTCTACAGCCTTCTTTGGAGCAACCATCAACTCTTCCATTCATGTCATCATGTATGGATACTATGGCCTCGCAGCTTTAGGTCCTCACATGCAGAAGTACCTCTGGTGGAAGAAATACCTTACCATTATTCAGATGGTAGGAACAACTTCATTAACTTCATTAAGAGCTAATCAATATATGTTTATATATATGTATGTGTTTTGTATTATACCTTAGGTTAGTGATAATATTCTAAGTTTTATAATGTCTGTGTGCTCATCAGATCCAGTTTCACGTCACCATTGGCCATGCAGGACACTCACTCTACACAGGATGCCCATTCCCAAACTGGATGCAGTGGGCTCTGATTGGCTACGCAGTGACCTTCATCATCCTCTTTGCTAACTTCTACTACCACGCATACCGAGGCAAACCTGCACACAAGGGAGCCAAGCCTGTCGCCAACGGCAACTCAGTGGTAACCAATGGTCATAGCAAAGTGGAGGAAGTGGAGGTTAATGGGAAAAAGCAAAAGAAAGGAAGAACCAAAAGGGAGTAAATATAATATGGTTTTCAAAATATCAAACGGAGCAGGGGATGGTGTTTTTTTAGGGTAAAGGGAGGGATGGACAGAGATAAACCTTCATCTCTGTACATTATGTAGGATGTGATTTGTGACCAACTTGAAAGTGTGGAAGGTAGCAGTGAGTATGCAATGATGTGAATGGTGTCTGGATTTCAGACCAAGAGAAGGGTGTTGTTTTATTAAACAGAAGCAAATGCGGATCATCTAGGCTTCATGCTGTTCTGTCCAAATCAGCTCTGGACCAAAATAGGACCAAATTTTCCACTTTCCACATCAACCCAACAACTAATGTTCATCAGTTTTTATACACAGAATCAAATCTTGTCTTGAGTGAAAGCTTTTTGTAGTTAATGTGCTTAATTTATTTTCTAGTACTCTTAAAGACTTTTAATGACTAATTATCATCAATGTGCAGATGCTGTTCCAAAGGGATCTTTTTGTTAACAGGAACCTAAACTCAAGTCAGGTAAATAAAAACATCCCCAACTCCTCACTGCCATCAACTTGTTTTAACTATTCAGAATGTAATCCGTTTACATATCAGAAATGTCATGGACTTCTATGCTGTATCAATTTGAGTAAACTATGCTGCATTTATATGTGCTATTTCATTTGTCTTTATTGTGACTTAAAATCTTTGTTAAAATATTTTCAAAAATGAAGACTGTAGTCTCTTTTAGTACTTAAAATTTGGGGTAACACATTACATGGAAATTATAATTTTGTATCTTTTTGCTGTGCATTTTAGCTGAATAATGCATATAAGTTGTTAAGCATTACTCCAAAGTGTCTAAATGCCAATTCTGACAGAAGGGAAACTGTTCAGCTTCTGACTGCTCATATGACTGAAATAAAGACAATGGAAGCACCCCACAGTGTGTGCACTTGTGAGTTTGTCCAGCTCCTCTCAGAGGGCTCCTTCAGGTGTGTCAGATCAGCAGAGGTAGCCTTGTCTTTGGCCTGTCCAGACAGATCTGCCCTAATCTTTGGAGCAAATTGGTTTAGCTTCAAAAGAGCTTATTTCCACGTCACTCCACGGGTTACCCAGGAAACCAGGTCACTAGAAGAGCCTCAGCTAATCAGCTATGCTCTTGATGCAGAAGTTCCCAAACTCTATCTGTGGCTACTAGATGAATTCAATTTGACTGTGTAAATGTAATGAAAAATCAAATAACCAAACTTACAGCATGGTATAAGATTGGAAAGATTTGGGGAAGTTACTGTAGGATCATGTTAGAGACCAGTTAACCCACTTATGGCTCAAGGTGTCCTATTCTAAACGTGTAGGCTACATAAAGTCACTTTGTAAATTGATTTGTTTATTTCAGTGTGGTAAATATTTGCCGCTGTTGGTTAACTCTCTAAATCTTCCACTCCTCATCCGGCTCTACAAGCACAACTTTACAGTTCATCTTATCCCTGTGCTTCACCACCTGTCTCTGCTCCTACACCAGGATGTGGATGTGAATGATAGATTAGATGTGTATTTGTCCTCTTGGGGACACAGAAGGATCTAAGCCAAGGTCTAAGAGGATTGAAGAAGGCCCCAGGCTTTTCTATCAAAGGCATTTAGCACAGCTCTCTAACATGATGCAGGAAGAATAGAGCTGGGGTTATGAATGCAGAGGATTGAACCAAACTTTAATGCTGGATTGAATAGTTTATTTTGTGATCATGAACACTCGGCTACCTCCAGAGGGACCACTCAGTTAGAGACAGTGAAAGGTCGGTCAGTTTGTAAGGGTTAAGCCCTGCAAACCCGCCCGTCACTCACTCATCTCATTAACAATTATATGACTGGCCTCGCACAGTTGAAACAGTCAGCGTTTTCTCTGGAGCAGCTTTTGCGTGTGAACAGCACCCCCTACTGGGAATAAAGTACATGTGGTGACAAGTCTGATGAACTTGTAACCTATACTTGCACTAGCCTGGTACACTACATCAGACGAACACAGAATAGAAAAGCATGACAGATTGGATATGGCGGCTGGCCAGCCTATATACTGTATGCACAGCATTGAGTCATATAGTCTTGTATAAAAAAAACAAAAAAACTTGAGTCGTCCATTTTTACATACTCTGCATTCATGACATGAAGCCAAATACCAATGCATCAAATTCACTTGTTTTTTATAATGGCCTATATGTTATATAGCCCATGTTAGGCTATACTGAACAATTAAAAAAGTAGGCCTATAATAATTAAAAAAAATTGAAATAGCCTATAAATTAAATAAGCTCTGTTATCAAGACCAGTTTCTTCCAGCTCAGACAGTTGAGTAAAGAGAAGGCCTACATTCCACACAAACATTTTAAAAGATTGATTCATGCCTTATTACCACACACCTGGGCTACTGTAATTCTTTATATGTAGGTCTTCTTGACCAAGCATCCATTAGAAGATTGCAGACAGTGCAAAATGCTGCAGCTCGGCTCCTAACAGGAAAGAAACGACCTGACCACATGACACCTGTTCTGTCATCTCTGCATTGGCTCCCAGACTATTTAAAAATTCATTTTAAAATCTTAATGTTTGTTTTAAAAAATCTCAATCTGTCTGAGCTTTTAAATGTCCACACTCCATCCAGAGCCCTGAGGTCCACTTCACAAAAAACTATTATTTTACAGATTCTATACTATTTTGCTGGCAATTGTTAATTCCTTTAGCCTATATGCACTTCTTACTCTACTAAATTGTGTTTTAGTTTGTTTTGGTCTAGACTACCTGCAAGATGAGCACAGTACGCGGCGCTGTTGCTGCTCAATCAACTTCAGGCAATAATTGCTCAACTTAGGTTTATATGAGGGAGGCTAGGAGCTGGCAAACAAACAGCAAAAAGTATAATCGTTAACAAGGAAAATGCCCAATTTTATGTTGTGGTTGGAATACAGGACAACTGCAGGTCCATGAATGGTCGAAGGGGGGCGTCCGAGAGCGGAGGCGGAGCAGCTGTTTGGGTGGATGATGCTGAAGCTGGTGCTCCAGCAAACAGGGCGGATGCTGTCACTACGGGATCCGTAGATGCTACACCGGCCAGAAGTCCTGTCTCACGCCGCCTCAAAAGCGACTCCTCCCGGTGTGTGTGCCTCCACTCGGCGTCGTTGTGCTGCTCCATAAAAACACTTGGAGAAAAGCACCAAGCAGCCGCAGACGAGACGTGTCAGTGGGCTGCAGAGCAAGGCTAGGTTTGTGGAGAGAAGAGGATGCGTTGAAGTTGAACTTATCCATTTCCACTTGCATAAGAGACTTAGAAGAAGAAGCCTAAAACATGCAGACCAAAACCGACTTGGGAGCGGAGGAGGAGGCGGCTATGGCGGAACCAGACCCGGCGGCAGAGGCCACAGAGGCGGGGTCCGTGACACAGCAAGACCAGGCCTTTCTCGACGAGATGGAGAGACTGCTGGATGAAAATGATGATCTGAAGGTTTGTCACTTTTACTAAGGCTATTCGACTACTATGAGTGTCATGTCTATGTTTTAACTAAAGCTGTATAAAACTAATTTGGACACAAACAGTGCAGTGCAGGCCGCAGGATCGGGCTATAGCCCACATCAGGTGGCCATTAAATTTAAAAATGCTTTGAACTCTGGTTCTAGCTGTACATTCACGGATATGAACAAACATATTTACCCAAACAGGCCATAAAATAACCATTGCCACTACCAGCTTGGCAGACAATAAATCAGATCAGATATTGATTGGATTGATTAGCCTGGGTGAAGAAAGGAAGTAGCACAGACAGGAATAGCCTATCTGGTCTGACTAGGTTGACTTACTTATCTGCAAATATCAGCCTATAATACTGAACTAAAACTAAATATTCAGGAGCCAATGCAATATGTAATTGTTGAAATGTGAAAATCATAACTTGCAACAATGTACATTTCTTAATTATGAAACTTTTACACCCACAGTGTGAGATAGAAGAGATGAGGACTGAGATGGATGAGATGCGTGACACATTTTATGAAGAAGACACTTGTCAGCTTCAAGAAATGAGGCGGGAACTAGAGAGGGCCAATAAAAACTGCAGAATACTGCAGTACCGTCTGAGGAAGGCAGAGAGGAAGAGACTACGATACGCCCAGACAGGAGAGGTCGATGAAGAACTGCTCCGGAGCCTGGAGCAAGACCTAAAGGTACGGTCGGAAATATATTTGTTTTTACTTCACATTAAATTCAGGCCTGAAATGCTGTCATGAAAGTCACAGCATGGGTGATTGCAGGTAGCCAAGGATGTGTCTGTGAGGTTGCATCATGAACTGGAGAAAGTGGAGGAGAAACGCACAAAAACAGAAGACGAGAATGAAAAACTGAGGCAGAAGCTTATAGAGGTGGAAGTGACCAAACAAGCTCTGCAGAATGAGCTTGACAAAACCAAAGAGGTGCAGTATTCTTTTTATACTTTTATGTTGTTATCGTAGTATATTAACCAATTACATGCATTTTGAGGTGTCGGGAAATGGCATGTCATGAAAAATGAAATTGTAAGAAAACTTTTCTTGTAGAAGAGAAGAGGGAGCAAAGATATCCAGAAGACTGACAAGAAAGCAGCACAAACTCCAACTGAGGTGAGACTGAAAATGTTGAAGGAAATATAATTTTGTACACTATAAAGGTATCATTTTTATACATACACATGTTTTCAAAAGGGGACAGTAATAAAAAAGAAATGGACAGAATTTCCGGTATTGAGGTATTATGTAATTCCTCCAGAGTCCAGATCAATGTGTTTGCAAAGCTCTAGCAATTAAGACTTGAGTCTTAGTCAGCTTAAATCTCTTCAGGATCAAATAAGAAAATCCTGGAGATGGTTCTTGCCCGACTTATTTGCAAACACGCATTTGAACTAATTTTGTTACTTTAGCAAAATATCGGATCATAGCATGTTTTTCAGCAATGAGCAAGAGCAGATTAAATATGGCTGCACCTTAGAAACTTACCTACCTTATCAACATTACCTACCTTATCAACATTTATCTGTATAACATTTGTTCCCAGGAGGACAATGAGGACCTTAAGTGCCAGCTTGCCTTAATCAAAGAAGAAGCAGTGCTGATGAGGAAGAAAGCAGCCAAGATCGACAAAGAGAAGGATCGTCTGGAGCAGGAGCTACAGAAATATCGCTCTTTCTATGGAGAACTGGACAGCACCCATCCCAAAGGAGAGGCCGGGGGTCCCCCTACCACCCGCGAATCAGAGCTGAAACTGCGCCTACGCCTGGTGGAAGAGGAGGCCAATATTCTGGGAAGGAAAATAGTTGAATTAGAGGTAAGACATAAGAGAGTAAGCCTAGAGTTTTAATGAGCTGGAAGGCAGGAACAGAATTATATGGTAGAATCTGCTCTTTAAGTGCTCATAATGCTGAAGCGTTGCTGTTTCTATGGCTAATAACTAACTAACTATTAACATGAATGAAAACAAAAAAGTGGGTAATTAAGAAAGTTACTTCAAAACAATATTACTAGAAGAAGGGAAAAAATGTGGTGCATTAAAATTACTCTTGGAAGTATTCAAAAGAGACCAAGACTTTTAAGGACCGAGGCACATCAAGACCAACATACAAGTTAAAAACACAGATTAAAGCTGAGTAAAAATGTCTTACTCAAGACCGTTCTCACAAATCTATCAAAAAGCGAAGTTTAGTACAATCAAGTAAATGTAACTTAATACCACCCACCATATATATATATATATAAGTATATAACTCATTTTATTACATCGGGGCCAATTGACAGGGTGTTATGATTTTTATAGTGAGGTCATCAATCCAATCACTAACCAAAATTATAAGGTTTTTCTGTATTTTTTCTTAGTTTTGGACATCATCAAAACAACCTGCTGAAGTGTTGTGTCTCTGTTAGGTTGAGAACCGTGGTTTGAGAGCTGAGCTGGATGACCTGCGTGGTGATGGAGATGGGGCTGGTAGTTCAGGGTGTGGGGCGATGGGAGCAGTGGGCGCGGGCAGAGGCCTTGGGGACGACCTGACGGAGCTCCGACAACAGCTGCAGTTAGTGGAGGATGAGGCCGAGCTGCTGAGGAGGAACCTGGCCGACGCCGAGGACCAGAACAAGAGAGTGACCTCCGAGCTCAACAAGTTAAAGTTTAAGGCTGGGACCCACGAGGGAGGGGCCAAATATGGAGCAGGAGGCACGGGCATCGATGGAGCAAAGGCAGAAGCACTACAAGAAGAGCTCAAGGCGGCGAGGCTACAGATTAATGACCTCAGTGGAAAGGTATTTGGAATCGATGTTGTTTTTTTATGTTGTTAAAAGTGTAAGAAAATAACTCATTTGGGATACTTAAACCTATGTCAGCTAAACTTCAAATTCTAAATAAATGCATGCCCAATAAATGGGTCTGTCAAAGGTTGGGAAACATTATGTTGAAAATTGACCAATAATGTATTATGGTTAGCCTCCTTTTAGGCCGAAATAACATCTTGCAGTATCGCCTGCCCATCTTCTTTTACCCTGTTCCACAACTAATCATTTTAATCCTTCGTCAATTCAAATTTGATTTGACACACAATCAGTATTCTATTGCCACACCAACAACATTCTGTATACTGGGAGGTTGCTTTTATTAGACAGGACATCTTGGAGAAGACAGCAGGGAGTGACATCCGGCAAACTGCTGGATGTGAACCCTTGATGCTGGCTCTGCACATCTCTTTGCTTCTCTTCTAACAGAGCTAAAGGCAGCATGGATACACCATAGTCAAGTACACAATTAGTGAAACAAGCACTGTTTAATGCCCATCCCATTTCAGACAGAAAAAGGTTTTTCTGAAGAGATTGGTCTAGCCTTCATATGTTTACTGTCTCAATTTTTCTCTCTCCAGGTAATGCAGCTGCAGTATGAGAACCGTGTGCTCCTGTCCAACATGCAACGTTATGACCTGGCCTCTCACCTCTCCCTGCGCCCCAGCCCTCGGGACAGCGACGCAGAGAGTGATGCGGGCGGGGCAACCAGCGGGCGCCGTGAGAGCGATGAAGACTCCACTTCCTCCAGACTGCTCCCCCCTCACCGAAAACGTGAGGGTCCGGTGGGCGGGGAGAGCGACTCAGATGAAGTCAGAAATAATGGCAGTAGCAGCAGATGTTTGACACCCACTCGCGCTCTTTATACCCCCACCGGGCCAGAGGGCGCTGTCTCGTCCCCTGGGCTGTCCCGCTTCCTACCCGGGGGGCGCTGTGGTCTACGTGAACGACAGCAGATGATAGACATTCGAGTTGAAGCTGAAAGACTGGTGAGGACCATAGACAGGCTTATCGCAGACACAGCTACTATCATTACTGAGGCAAGGGTGTACGTATCCAATGGCGACCTGATGTTTGGGCGAGGAGGAGAGGAAGGAGCAGAGGAAGATGGGAGCAGGATAAGGGAACATGAGCTGCTCTATCGCATTAACGCTCAAATGAAGGCCTTTAGGAAAGAACTGCAGAGCTTCATAGACAGACTGGAAGTGCCTCGCATGGACGAAAGAGAAACAGACGAACCGCTGTCGGTAAGAAAAGACTCAGGAAAAGTTCCCTGGAGTTATATGGCTCTCTATTGTATTTGCCAGCTTTCAACACTGCAACAATTTTGATATTGTGCAAAACATTTTAGATGACCATACAAAATTAATAAGCATACCAGTATTTTTACTAAAAGAATCAAGAATTATATTTATAGAGCACTTTTCTAGGTTCTCAAAGTCCACAATATATCTCACTACACATGCAAAGAAAAGCAATACTACAAAAGATCAAAGTATTTAAACCTCCAGTTAGTAGGCATCTTGCTCTGACTCATGTGCCACTGCTGCCCCAAATGGCCAAAACAAAATTAACAGATGACCACTTCATAAGCAGAGGAGCCATATAATTCTTGGGGGACAAACTGTGTGTGTTTGCACAAGGTCTTTTTCACCAGAGCACTAATTCTGTTTTCCCTTTTCTCACTCGTTCAATCCTCTTATTTGTCATAATGGTCTCCACTCAGATGTTCCAGCCCATCATTCTGCTCATCCTCATCCTGGTCCTGTTCTCCTCTCTGTCTTATGCCACTGTCTTTAAACTAGTCTTTCTTTTCACCCTCTTCTTTGTTCTGTGACACACAAACACCTTTATTTAAACCATCCCCATCTTTGTGTTTTTGTTTTTCTCTGTTTTTTATCATCCCGACTATCCCACATTATGTTTTGACAAGGTGACCCAAAGCTCAGGAAAAGCTCTGCACACAACAAAGCTACAGATAACCTTTTCAACAGTGCAGGGCTGAATTCAACATATTATCTACAACACATCCAACTGGCAGCAGTCTTTTAACAAGGTTAGTATGTTTTGGGAGCAGCTGCATTTGTTTGTGATTCTATATGTTAAAGGTTATCACATTTATTTGACTTTTATTATTACTAAAACAGTAAAAATGTCCCATACTGTATACTGTATTTAGCTTATATATTTTACATCAGGTTGAGAAACAACCAGCAGACATCAGGCTCCACTGGCAAAAAAACAACCTTGTTTTGTTTAACTCTATTTATGGACTAATGAACACGTTTAAAAGCAGTTATATCTACAATGGTTTAGTTTCCTTTACTTTCTATAGAAAAATCTAAAACCTTCCAAAACATGTTTTCAGAATATTGGCATCAATTACGTGTCTACCATGTAATACAATCACTGGCTAAACATGTATATTTTCAACTTACGACAAATAGCGAATTAGCCAATCACAAGTCAATCCTTATAACCCTGAAATAACCCTTGATTGCACCAGTGTCTGTTGCCAGTGTATCAATCTGATTTTGAGACAGCTAAATCATTTCTTTGGCGCCAGCTCCAAAACATGTTGCTGTTGTCAAATACTTAATACTAGGTAGTGTGCTATACAGTATTTTAATGACATTGCTATTTCTGGCACTGTTCATATGGCTTCTACTTGTATATCCATTTCTTATTCTGCGGTGGTGACATGATGACCAATATTTACTGTAGATGAAATACTGACTGTGGACAAATACCTCAGATGACCCCGCTCCATTCTGTCTAATACAGGCCTTTCACATGGAGCCTTAAGGCCAACACCAACCAACAAGAGCCTAACTTAAATCATATTTCCATGAATCTTCAGCCAGCTTTAACTTTGCTGCTAAATATATCTCGATATTACATATGTGTGTGCTATCCCGCTGTTGTTCTCAGAGGTAAAGTAAGGATTTTTTCTAATCCAGGCTTTTAACTCTAAGGGGGCTGTTGTCATTTGTTAGGGAACAGAACAGGTGCAAATTATGACAGTGATCCTGGGTCGCTCAGCTGTAAGGAATTCTAAAGATCATGTCCTTTGCCAAATGTCAGATCTCGTCCGGATGCCATGCGTTTCCCAGTGGGCTTCCGATTAGAGGCAGTAATTGATGGCAAAGATGAACACAAACAACTGTCCTCAGGATGAGTCAAGAAGAGTCACTGGTGTGGATTACGTCAGGACATTTTAACTTATAGATTCACAGTACTTATAGAAATTCATGAAATACAGTGCACATGTTTAGTGATGTAGCTCTTGATGATTCTCTGGATACACGACCATTGCCCTGGCTTCTAGTTAGTACAAACATACAAACATAACAAACTTAATCTCAGCAACACTGATAGCATGAAGAGACAGAAAATGTGAGCAGCCTACATCCACTGATCAAATGATAAGAAGTCTACACTTGGCCTTAAGTGGACCTTTGAATTCAAAGTGTGGTCAGGTCACATGACTTCTGAATGCTCACTTTGCAATTGTGATTAAAATTTAAAAACAGTCTAATGCATTTGCAAAGTACTGCACACTTTCTGCTAATGTTTTATCACTGAACAGACATTGTGTTTAGATCTGAAAAGCCATTTGAGGCCACGACATTCGTGACTATGTTCAATAAAGATATTAAAATCTGTGACACTTGACTCATCGTGTCACCCCAACCCCACGACAAAATGATTTGTTGCCTTAGTTTGTCACAGGACAAAATCTGCCTGTGCGTCCGAAAACGGAGTAGCAACAGAGAAGCCCATTGGCCGAAGCAGTGAGCAGCTGAATCGGACCATGTAAACACTTTCCCTCTCTCCGCGCGCCCCAGTAATTATAGCCAGGATGGTGGTGACGACAGTTGTCCCATCGAGACTTCAAATGCTGGAATAAATTTGACATTATGATATTTGATACCGGCTCCAATGGCGCGCCCACGTAAACAGTAGAGGAGCGGTATAAAGGGTAGCTGGGCGCCCCGGCTGGAACAGAAAGTTACCCCTTTGCGCAACAGGACATTAAATTGGCATGTCAAAGAAGGGGGCCCTTTAAATCCAGTCCGCGGGGTTTTACGTAACACAGAGGAGGAAAACCGAGGGGGAAGCACGGGGCAGGGGAGTTGACAATTTGACAAGGAGCGGAGTGGATGTGAAGAGAGCGAAGCGCGCGGTGCGCAGGACGCGGTTGAGGATTTATATTGGGGGACGCTATAAAATAAGATTGCCTACATAAAGGTAAGGACAGTGATGTGTTACTGTTGACTTAATAACGATGATGTCGGAAGGTTTTATCACATGCATTTATCGTTTGATTGTTTTTTAATTGATAATAATCTAATGCAATGGTTTGATTTTAAGTGAAAGTAAACTAATGCAGTTGAATAGCCAATCAATAGAGTCACTTCCATTACTACATTGTACACATTTTTACACATTTTTCTCATAACTTGGCTTATACATTTTTATTTACATACACAAGTACTATAGAAACTACATGGCATTGACCTATGTTTTAATTATAGGCCTACTCTTGAAGAAGAACCCGTTTTGATTACACTTTTTTGTATATTTACTTCTGATGACTGGCATTAGTTGTCCATGCGCCTCTCCTTATTTCTGTGCAGGGCTTACTATGCATAGTTACAAGATTATTAATATCTCCAGTCTTGCATCACAGGTGGGAGGTGGTCTCTGGCACATTTAAGCAGCATTGATCATCACTTAGTGACAGGGAAAACATTAAAGGGCTTTTTTATTTATCAACACTGCACTAATTGAAGATTTTATACAGAAACCTTACTACTTGTTCCTGCATTTGAAATGTACATTACTGTTTGTTCCAACAAAGCCTAAACTGTTGTCAAAATAAACTCAAAAGGTAGATGCATGTCTTTAGCCTTACGAGGACACCATGTGCGCACTATTGGGTCAGGTTCCAAGAAAATGGCCACCCTGGTGCATACTTAAGATGTTTTACCCTACCCATGGTCAGAAGCAGGCGGAAGGTCAAAGTGACCAGGGGTCCAAACAGAGATGCTGTCATTCTATTCATATATATATAATATCCATTTTAAAAAGGCCCCTGGGGATCTAGTGGCCCTGCGTCATGGCAGCCATTGATCTGGAGCGTGGGCTGGAGCACAGTGGTCGAGGCTGGGGACAGGAGAGGCCAGAGCTCATGGACAACTTTGACTCAGAAATGCAAGAGTGGGAGGAGCAGCTGCAGGACATACAGAGGAAGATTGAAGAGGTGAGGAAGGAAGTAGCTCGAAATAATTTGAAATTCAGGACTGGCCTATTGATTTATTTCTGATTTATTTCATAAGGACTTCAATAGTAAACACTATTTTGTCCATGTGAGAACATGGTAATAGTTTATATTTCCATTTTCAAAAGATCCCCTCATCCCCGGAGATTGTGTTAATTGGTGTAATATGTGTGTGTGTGTGCTCCATAATAAACTGTTGGCACAGTACTAACTGACTCAACCTCATGACCTTGTTGGAGCAATGATACAGACAAATGTTAACAAGCTAATTAAACAGTGATGCGCTGACAGACAAGCCAAACTTCTCTCTCCTGCTCCTAGCCCCTCACACACTCTGTAACATGCACACAAATCTGAAATCTGATCCTAAAGGAAGCATTAGCGCATGGGATGGGAAATATATGCTTGTACAAAGTAGAATGACATGTGCTATACATAAATATAGATTATGTGTGCTGTCATTTGTCAAACTAGTACAGTTCACAGACATTGTTCAATAACTTATGGTTGTTATTTGTTGTGTCTTTACAGTTGTACAATGAGGTTCAGGCCCGCAGAGGTGCTAATGATATTACTAGTGACTCCCCGAAGAACGGTGGTGGACTGGAATGTGCAGTGGGACAGAACGGAAATCTTTTTGCAGCTGACCATCACAACACGACTCACCAACCACTTCAGCACTATAGCAATGGCTGCAACCATAGCCCCAGTGGCTACAGTCAGAATGGTTATGGCTACTGCCACAACAATGGCGTACATGAGATTGGAGACATCCTACAGGACTATTTAGGGCAGGGGAAGCAGATGAGCCGGAAGAACAATGGAGCGCGCCATGTGGTAAGTGTTTTTATGGCTCATTCTGTTGGCATTTGGTCATGAGAGGAAGAACAGAGCATATGATATGAGCTGGGCTTCTGAACAAACATTTAAGTTGCAGTGACCTGCTTCTTTCGTTCACATACTTTCACTTACTTCTCTTGCCTAACCCCTGACCATGAGTTCTTGATGAAAGCCCTACAAGTTTAACTGTTTTCTGACCTACAAAAATGACATATGAACTGCTAACATTAAAGTACAGTACATCTGAATAGTTGTACTATATCGGGTGGTGATGAAGGGTATGAAGGGTCAGCTGAGGTACACTCTGGTAGTGGGTCACTATCCAAAACTGTACCAGTGATCTAGAGGGTGTGCTGTCCAAACTTAAATATAGCTGAAGGTGGATGTTTGGAACATGTTTGTGTTTTTATTTACTTATTTCTCTTTTTTATTTTTCAGCATTTTAGTGACACAATCAAAGTGAGTTCAGATATTCCCCCATATCAAGATGCCACCAAAACAAGATCAGGAAGTGAAAGGTAAAACAATAGCTAACTTTGTTTTGTTCTGTTCATGTGTAGTAGACCATTAATGCATATATTATTGGATTCTTATCAGAATTGGCCAAGAACAGTTTAATGGAAGTTTTGTGGAGAATGAAAACAAGAAGAATTGTGTATCTCAGTCGAAGAGCGCCGCCTGCAGAGATAGTTCTATTAATAAAGAAAATAATGCATGTGGGAAGCCACCACTGAAGCAAAGAGAGAGCCCTGCTGTACAGTCACGCCCATGTGTTCCACTGGAGTCTCCTGCTCTGGACAGGAAGGTCTTCGGTCCAGGTGGGTTTGGAGACAGGAGCCCCTCTGTTCTCAGGAAGTTTGGAGCCATGCTCCATGAGAATGAGGGCAAACTGCTGACTGAATCTGGAGTGGTCACTCCTCAGGCACCGGCCAGCGAGCCAAAGTGCCCCACCCCCAGCTGTCAGCGCAAAGCTGTGGGGGGCAGGGTGCCAGGGCGTGTGCCTACCCACAAATGCCAAGCAGATAGTGACGTGGCGACAGCAGAGTCTTGGGCCAGCCAAGACCGAGGGTTAGCATCAGACTGTGGTAGATCGAACCAGAAGGATCAGAGAGGAAGTGGCTCCAAAGGGGCCCCACCTAGTCCTCAGCCATCCCAGCGGAGGGCACAGGTCCCAGGCAGCCCAAAGCCTCGGCCCCGGGCTCACAATGGAGCAGACAGAGATGGAGCAAGAAAGACAGCACCCCACCACGGGCAGCCCAAAGTAGACTACACTGTCCTAAATGGTTCACCTGGAGCTCTGAAACACCAGAGGGCTGACGTGGTGAGGGATGAAGTACTCATTGAGTTATTCGACATGTTGGACATCCAACATGAGTACAGTAATGCCAGGACAGGTCCCACTGCTCACAGACAGGACACAGAGCCGGTAAGTCACCTTTACATGTTCATGGTTAATTATTAGGACCAGTCAATGTAGAAACTCACTTTTGTCTTGTTTTCCATTCTAGGATAATTCAGAGTTCACTACAAATCCCAAGAGGAGCTTTTCACGACCAGCACGACCAGCCAATCAGAGACCTCCGTCCAGATGGGCCAGTCATAGCCCTCCTGCCAGAATCACCGCCCCATCGGGTCTCACGCACCGCCCCCCTAGTCCCCTGAGCCGCGCCCCCAGCCCCATGACCAGAACTCCAAGTCCTGCACTCAAACACAGAAACTTGATTTCCTATTCTCTGCAGACCGAGACCGTCATCATGTGATAACTGGAGTCCATAAATGTTCCTACTCTCCAACATATGTCTGCAAATATTAACAAGTCTATGAACTGTAATTAATATCCCCAAAACATTCTCAGTTTTGCTGTGGCTTTTTGCTTTTTCTTTGCTCAACCTTTGTCACCACTTTCATTATGCTTACCCTCCCTTTTTTATTATTTTTGTTTTGAATTCCAGGTGTTTTGATTGCAGCATGCAGCCCTAGACGAGGGTGCATGTTCATGTCATGTCTTTAATGCTAACAGTTGCCTGCTGAATCAAATTCAAAATAGCCTCCGTCCGTGGGCTCCAGCAGCAGTATTGTCTGCAACTGTGTGTTTACTGTACTATACTGTTAAGGAAATATTTAAGATGTTAAAGTAACAGCTGTGACAAATGAATATGCCTTTAATGTATTTTCTTGGTAATAAAAATGACAGTGCTTTGAACTAAACACATTGTCTTTTTATATTAGCATTGCTTTACATATCAGTATCTTAATACTGTATTTGTGTTGAGTGTATTCAGCTTTAAGGATACTCCAGTGACTGATGATTTAGTGCAAGCCGGGCCTATAGTCATTTGACACCAACAGCTCCCAGCATGCCAAAGTCAGGTTGTATCTATCTAACATCAATATTACATGTTTTGTGTCATTCCTAACTATCTCCTTACTCAACAAGGATGAACTACGTATAGCAGCCTACAACTTACAGATTATCCTAGGATACATATTGAATCTATGTATTCATTCTGTTAAATGCATGCACAAGTCTGGTGTGTGTTTGTGGGTCCATTGTTCCTAAATATGCTGTTTTCACCATAGACTCATTCTCCACGGATAGTGATCATGTTGCCTGCTCGCCTCATACGCCTGTATCAACAACCTGTGGTTTCCCAGTCACCTTCTGCTCAACAGAAAGTGTGAAAACACTACCACCTGCACCATGTTCTCGCACTTATCTCACTACCGTCAGGCAGATGTGCAAAGAGGCCGATACAATATGTACATTAATGCACACAGGGCCTAGCGGACAAGGTAGCCACAGTGTGAAATGTCATGTTAAGGGTGGGTTGAGTGTACGGAAGTGCCTTGCCCCCATGATGCCTCAGCTCTGTCACCCAACCTCGGTGCTATGTGGCACCTCAGACAGAAATAGCAAGCGTGACGTGTGTTTTGGTGCCAGAAATCTTAGCCCGCTGTCTTTGGGGTATAAATTAAGAGAAGGAGGGGGACATTGCCTTTTCTTTCTGTTAGCTTCTTGATATTTCTGATATTTTATTAAATATTACTGTTCACAGATTTTTAACATCAAGGAGCTGATGCAATAAATGTCTTTATTATGTGTCTGAAGGTTGTAATTTTGTTTTTATTTTCCCCCAAAAATTTATGAAAATATTGAACCAGTTTAATTGCTTTAAAGCTGTTTATTGTATTAAAGGCAGAGATGCCTATGATTTTGAAGTCACATTAGTTCTTTTGGTCAGAAAATTTGCATAAATGACTGTGTGTCTTACAAGTTGGCGCCTCTATGAAAGAATTTTAACAAGGTCCTTTAACAGGCTGACTACTGGCAGGCTGCTCCAGAGAGCTCCCCACAGTTCATACAGCAATAGACTGGGTCCAGACAATACAGTGTTACAAGTCTAGTTTTTTTCTCTGCCTTCACACTCACTTGCAGCTTGGCAGAGCCTGGCACAGCATGTTCTGTGCTAGACAGGCTATTCATGAGATGGACACATGACAGAGAGCAAAGAAAGGCACATAAGAGAGGACAGCTGAAGTGTCACCATGACAACCATGACATCAGAGGGGACCACGCCCACTCCTATCTCCAACGAGGAGACGCCCATTAAAAATAGTTTACATCACAGTTGCACTTGTGTAACATGCTCCCGTTTAATAGCCAAACCTTATGTATGGCATGTGGGAACAGGCAACAGTCATGATAATGTCAATAAGATAAGTATAATAATAAGTTATTGTAGAGTAAAAAACACTTTGCACAACAACTACATTCTAGTAACATTAGTAATTGATGATCTGGTAAGTTACAATAATTCTAAATACAGGCTGGTGAATCAGAGTTCCTGTGACTTCTCGGTCACTTTGGTCCATCATTTATCATAACAAGATCATGTGATAAAATGTATATCTCACATGACTCCAACCCACAGCTGAAGCTGAGCGAGCTTTGTATTAGCTTTGTATTAGCGACACCTGTCCCTTTATTCATGTCACATGATAAAAAAGAACTCAAGACAAAAATGGGGATATTTCTAACTATAAACAAAATGTAAAAAGGGACTGAAGATTAACTGTCTCTCAAAGGGAGACAGTCTGTCTGCCTCAGTTACTGGGTAAAATGTCTATTTGTGTTGCTTGATATGCTCTCTATACATGCGTGTTTATGAGTGCTGCATATGGCTGACATAACGTCTGTGGCACATAGGTCTCACGCTCTTGCGTCGTCCACCTGTCCTGTGTCTCTGTGTCCACTGCCCAGTGTTCTGTGTCCGGACAAGCTGCTCTCTCACTCCAGTCAACCTGAGGGTCTACTGTCAAATCCTCAGCATGTGTCAGTTGCTGAACCCACAGTCTTTAAATAGACACTTAACGATCATATGAGTGTATGTTTGAATGTAGAGTGACAGGACCACCATGCAGCAGGGGTTCAACATGAAGGCTCCTCAAGTCACCAAACACTATATTCAACATTTTTCTAGTTAAAATTTAACAGTCTCTTAGCATTTACTTATTCTGAGCAGCATATGTGTGGAATGCTTGTAAAGTCTAACTGTGTTTACATTTTTCCAGTCTTTTATCACTCTGGTGGCATCCACCTGCTCTGGACATGTGAGTACAGTTTCACAACAACAACCGGAAGCACTGGTATCTTTAGCATGGTCAGAGCTGTGATGCATTTCCTATAATTATTATTATGTATAGATACATTTAATTGATTGGGTTTATTTGCAGTGAGTACGGGTTACGGTTAGGGTTATAATCTAAATACTATACAAAAAGGTTGCTTAAACAACAGAATAATAAAATGACTTCATGGCAAAAAAATAAATAAATCTCTCCTATCCATTGCAGCCCAAATGCAGACTTGAACTGTGTGAACCTATGCATGCTAACAGCTAACTTCAACAATGGAAATATTTCTCACTTATTTAAAAACGTATTACCAGACCTGTTAGAGACTCTTGGGTGTTCATGTTACTATACCTTTATTTAATACTAATCCTTTCAAGGAAGACACCAGGGAATCAGACTTTAGACTAACCACTTCACAAACAGACCATTGCACACTTAAGAAAAATTAAATAGGCCTACAATGCTTATTTTATTGAGAAAACACAAATAACAAAATAACGAGGATAAAAGCATCAGCTGGAAGTACTGAAGGTTTAAATAATGAATTGGGGTTGACCCTGTTAGAGCGCAGGTGTAATGTTAAATCCCAGGACTCTACAAGACCATTTTTCACCCTCTTAAAGTCCAGATGCTCGTGAGTATATCTCAAGTGTTGGTCTACTCTGTCTTTGTACACCTGTCTGACCTGTCAGTGTGTCTGGCCTGTCTACTGGAGCCTCCTCTCAAATGCCCCATGATGAGTGCGCCGATGCCAGAGGTGGGACCATCAAGGACAGCCGAGGGGAGCCTACAGCGCCCTTAAGAATTTTGGACCTCTTCATTAAAATAGAATGGGGCCCAAATATGTCCCCCTTTGAAAGACAAGCCGCGAGTCTCGCCTTTCAAAACAAGAGCACAAGGGCCGCACTCGTGGATTAGCTGGTGTTGCCCGGCAGAGGTGACTATAGCGGTCTCTTTATCGCATGACGAATGACAAATTTTCATTTAGGTTTTCAGCGGAGCGGTCAGCTGGGAGCAACTACTCGGGCAGCTGTCTGGAGCAGGGCCCAGACTTGTGCAAGTCTGAAGACCACACACACCTTTGGGACAGACAAACAACAAGATATATTGTTTTGTTTTTGTTTTTTTTTACATATGCACACGGCAACAGGCTGATGTTATGAAGGATTTTAAGCAGACTATGGATATTTACGTTGAAGGGCCCTAATTTTAAGAAAATAAAGTTTGTTAGAATAATGAAATACAGTATAGGGCTATGGTTATAAGATCAGAAAGGAACAAACAATTCTTGGGAAAAGGGGTAAAACCCTAAAGTACGTCCCAGCAACTATAAGCCTGATGTGGAGTACACCTAATCATGGCCATTTACTCCAACATTTATTCACAATTTGGATTTGCCAATTCGGTTATTGATACAGTGCATGTTTTGGAACCGTAAGGAATTTTTTGGAAACTCACAGATTGACATGAGGAGATTACAATGAGCTCTGTGACAAAAGCAAATAGAAAACTCATAAATAACCTACAGTATAGTTGGGGTATTCAGCATTGGGCATAATTACTATACACCAATTGACACAGGCTTGGGACATCAACATGTATTTTGGTCTTCATTGTTGTGCAGAGGCCTTGACAGAGTGGACAATGTGATCTAATGGAGACAACGGCCCACAATAGAAACGCGTGAAGACGTCTGACATGTGTTGTACATGTTCTCAGACGTGCCTGTGCAGTTTTTACTGTGACATCCGAGGTGACAATGAGCATGTGTGGAGGATATCAGACTGCTCCATTATAAAAGCACTATGTCAACAGCTGCCTGATTACTTCCTCTGAGGAGTGACAAAACAATCTGCAGCTGAACTGAAAGGACCACATTGGATAATGAATCATTTAAACAGTTTTATGGCATTGTACGTTCTATTGTACTGTCTACTATCACAAGGTCGATAGATCAAAATGAATGTTTAACACAGTCGTTGTTGATATAGGAAAAAGGATCATATTCAAAGTAGACCTAACAACACACTGCAAGGGAGTTCAACTCATTTATCAATATGACCCAAGAAACTAGCCATATTATGACTGATAGAAGCACAAATGCTATTATTCAGCCAGCTGGACCTTAAGCGCCCATCCAAAATCACTACATGTGAGTAAATGCATGAGCAGTTTTGTGGTTACCTCATATTTACCTCCGCCAATGAGGTAATGTTTTTGGTATTGTTTGAGTCTTGGAAAAAAAAATGATTTGGATGAAATTTGAAGGGAAGGTCAGGAATGATTTTTTTTTTTTAAACAGCTGCCTTGGCTGAGGTCTGCGCTCTCCAAGTGCTTTCTAGTTTATAAATGCAGCCAGAAAAAATGTTATGGCATAAAAACTATACTTTCTGATTTTTGGAATGAGACATTCCATTTTCCAGCCCTTGTTGAGCACTTTCTTCATTTAACATGCATATGTAAAAGGAGCAACATGGCTAGCAGCACTTGGGCCATATAAATGCAGTGTAGTATCTGATGAATTTTATAGCATGGAGTCAGAAGTGCAGCATAACACCACACTATGACCCACAAATGACTAGAGTGGACATATCATATTCTGTCAATGTCACCACAGATTTGACATGACGTTTTAAATGGTCCAGTAGCAGGGGGCTGAGTGAGATGGGTCACTTGATAGGCTGTAATAGTGCTAGCTCGATGATGGTTTCAGTATGACGATGAGGTCATTCTTGGCTCCCTGCAGCTGTGAGATAGTCTGTCTGTGAATCTAGGCATTATGGTTCCTGCAAATACTAATGACACACTTAACATGCACCTAGCCACAACATGCAAGGCTGACAGACACAACCCAGATAACTACAGATTTAGCAATCGTCCTCTGCATGAAGTAGTACACTATAATAGCAATTGCTCTTTTATATTCATCTGTCAATACAGTAACTTTTTATGCAACATTTATAGGTAATAGACATAACCTGATCTTGAGAAAAAAGGCAAAAGGACAAGCCTGACTCATAAATGTGTAAAATGTAAATAAAAGCACTTTTCACAATTTTTTGCTGCCTTGTCCCAAGAATTTGTGTTACTACCTTCAAATTCAAAAAGAGATTTTGTTATTGTATTAGCATTTACTACAACAGCTAATACTGTATATTGTTAATGGTGTATTGTCAGAAAAATTTTTTTTGTTGATTTGTCAACAATTACCAATCTACGGGGGGACAAGTGACAAGTGGCACAGTGGGTAGTCATTCGCACTGTAAGCGGTTTGAATCCCCATTCGAGCGCATATTGTCGTTGTGTCCCTTGGCAAGACACTTAACCCGCAAAGCCTATGAATGAATGTGGTTGTGTGGTTGGTGGTGGTCGGAGGGGGCCTAGGCGCAGACTGGCAGCCATGCCTTTGTCAGTGTGCCCCAAGGCAGCTGTGTCTACATCAGAAGCTTACCACCACTGAGTGTGACAGTGGAGTGAATAAATATTGCAATTGTAAAGTGTCATTAGGTATCTATAAAAATGCTATATAAGTGGTATGCATGATTATTATTAATAACAATTGGACAACAATTATGTAGCATTTGAAACAATCCCTCAACTACCAGCTGAAATAATATAACAGTAAATTGATTGGTGTAATGGATTTCTACAATTCTTTATTAATTAATTTATGTAACTTTTTACGCAACTTTTGAAGGTCATAGACTTAATAACCTGACCTTGTGCAACCAAAAACAAGGTTACCAATAATTCACACGACAACAATGCTTTCAGTAAGGCTCTGGGTGATGAAAGATGGCTCTATGATGGACCTATTTGCAGTGAGATGCGAGACAGGCGGCATATTTTGTGAAGTGTGAAGAAGGAGCTTATGTGCAAGTAATTTGAGCAGTTAAAGGCTAGCTATGTGTCTGAAAACATGCACTAGTGTTGTCTCCTGTCTGCCGGCCGGTCTGTGTTTTTGGCTGGGAAACTATGCCTGGTCATATCGTTTCATGCATTCCCTCATTCCCAGTCTAGACCAGCAGCTCCTGACCTAGTTCATATTCATTTTTGGCTCGTATATTTTCATTGTAAACTTCTATGAATTTTATAGAATCTTGGGAATACACTGTGTAAAGTTACTTCCTATTCCAGTCCACACAGCTACCAAGAGCAATAGGTTTGTTCAGCACATCCCTAAACACAGCTACCAAGAGCAATAGGTTTGTTCAGCACATCCCTAAATGTACCATAGGTAACAATTTTGCCTCCAGATGTCACCAATGTACTATATTGTTACAGTAATAAATAGTAAGTGTTACATAATGCTTAAATTAAAGAAACAAGTCAATTTAATAAGCATTGCTTACTAATGCTATTGCTAACACAACTAATGCTTCGATTGCACAAACAACAAGGGATCTTTTGGTTGTGTGGGGAGCCTACAGAAACAGGCTCTTTACAAAATACACTGATAAAGTAAATGACTTTAAGTACTTAAGTTACTTTTCATTTCATGGAGGATATTGGGTTCTATAAGCATCTTCCACTGGTGATTTGTATCTTTCAAAGAGACACCATGTCCCTGTACACCCTGAGCCGATAACTCTTACATTTACAAAGTAAATCTAAATACAGTCCATGACAGATAAATCTCCTGATGATGCATGTATGTATAGCATGATATGTACTAGCATGTGTAGAAGTGTGGTACATTCAGCATGGACATGCTAATTTACAACATTTTTTTACTATTGCAAGATAGGGCCAAGTTATAGTTCATGTAGACTATTTTCACAGTCAATGTGATACACTGTAAATAGTTCGATGGATGGCATATTTATTACAGAATAAACTTCAAATCACACCTATCTAGGCTAGGGTTTATAGGAAATAGTCCCAAAAAGAGCAAATATCCAGTGAATGGCAATTACCCCTAAGTACAGAGAAGAAAGACTAGACTTAGATAGTTTAGATAATAGAAAGGCAACATCCTTGAAAAATATAGGCTCCAGATGCAGAGGACCTCACTGTGCCAAATAATATGCCCAATAATATGGCCACTTGGCCAATGGTTGTATACTTTACATTAAGGATTCCAATGCAGAAACATAATTTATTTTGTCCACTGTGAGAAGAAGCCTGTTGTTAGGGAAACAGTTTTTAGTGGGAACACATTCGAATGACACCAGCAAAAGTCTGGCTCATTTAAATGTGCTTCTCATTCAGCTCACACTCTCGGACTGTGATTTGTTTTGTGTTGGCTTGGCAGACACTTTAGGATTGAATGGTGACAGAAGGCATAGTTTTAACAGCTTATCATCTTCCCATCTCAAATCTATACACTCAATATCATACTTGAGTCAGCTTGAGTGGCAGTATGAGAAAACCTGATTCCTCATGCCCCTTTGACAGCATGACACAGCCCCAAACCGCAAGACCATAAAAATAACTGCTGTTGCATAGGAGAGATGGAGAAAAGTTGGTAATGCTTCCGATGACAGAAAATAAATAAATCAGTTGGGGTCTAGAAATAAACTTGGAAAGAAGAATAGTACACATCTAAAATGTTAGTGATCAAAACTACCACTACAAGATGTTTAGAAAATTATGACCGATAGGTTTGGCCTTAATTTTGAAGTGTTGGCAATTTTTAGAACCAGGATAAAAGTGAGAGAAATGTGTTGAGATAATTCGATAGCGCCATCCGGTGGACTTCTACGATACACTGCCTTCAGACTAAAGTCAAAACACACATTGTAAACAGACCCGTGGAGCAGTGCCACTTCAGCTCTCACTCCTTGTAATTTCCACTACGCTTTCCCCAATGCAGTAAATCAAAGATCACGACTAATAATCAGATAAAACACCTTTAATGATTTGTGAGAACAACACAGAAAGGCAAACTTATGTAATAGTTTCACATAATAATTTAAGATATTAAAAATATGATTTTAAACCATAGCAACTGGACG
>JAVQKG010069245.1:0-12117 GCA_036025885.1 Hypseleotris bucephala
TTTGATTGTATCTTGACTTTATTAGGAATCCTAATATGTAGTGTGATATATATTTGATTGAGTCACAATAAAATGACAAGGGACAATCAAACTTGAAAAGCCAAAGACAGATTGGGTTACCGATTGTGAAAAGGTCTATGTTGATCACAAACATCCAGTATAACCAACACTAATAATAGGGGTTGAATTTTGAAAGTCACAAAATGTTGCCAAGCTCCACTGTATGTAGGACTGCTCACATGTAGCGTAGTGTATTTGTTTCCGATGTTAGGTGTCTGCTGTTACACTAGTATGTGGCCTACCTTCTCTGTGCAGCACATTAGTATTACTCCACCATCTCTCCACCACCAACACCATCTGCCATGTGTACATACAGGAGGGCCTCAGTGAACCAGGCTCTGACTCATCCACAACATCCACGTCCAAATAAACAGACCGTTTACTCACGGCTTTGTGTTTGCCTTTGCATTAAGTTGGAGCCAGCTCTCGCCTGTGTGAGTTATTGCACCAGTTCAATCCTATTATAACACATGGTAGGACAGCAGCTTGTGAAGAAAACTATCAGCTTGATATGTGTACGTGTGGTCCGCATCCCGCTGCCTAAGTCGGAGCGTATACACCCCCCCACCCCAGTTCAGAGGGAGCTGGAGCGTCCCCAGAGAAATATATTTATTGCTCGATTCGGGTGAGAGAGCTATGTCTATAACACTCAAGTCCCACTGGGGTAAACAATGCTACAGTCTCCGCTGATCGAATCAACTAACCGCTATGAGATTCAATCAGAGCTCTGGTGGAAAGGTGTGGTGCAGGTTTAAAGAGGGGCTCTTAAAGAAGACTGTCTCTTTTTCACACAGACACAACACAAAGAAGTGTCCGGTAACAATAGCTAAGTGAGAAGCTAATCTCCTGAAACGCCATTAGCCCAACTGCCAGACACGATGAGATAGCAGAGAGCAAGTGGCACAGTTCAGGCTACAGCCCCTGATTATGTTCAGTGTTCCTTTGGTGGAGAGACTCTTTACACAAGGAGGAGAAACAGCAGGAGAGCGCGACAGTTTCACTCAGGTATAGTGTAGTAATCAGCCAGACCAGTTAATGTAGGATTGTTTTTCTTATAGGTTCATTTCTTTAATCTATTCTAAAGATATTGACTGGAAATGTTTCCTGGCGTTCTGGTCCAGCAGTGAGGATGCAATAGCTGGTTCATTTAAATGCATGTGAGAAAATACATCATGAGCTGCTATGACTGGGCAGATGCATTCATCCAAATTTGATCATAATCAACATTTCTCATTACTACAGCTCAATATATTGTGTGCATGGTAAACTAATGTCACATTGCAATTTCACGCCACGTATGTAGCCATGTGCAAGCTAGGAAATGAAATTCAGCTCCAACAGAATGGCTTTTCTTTCCTTTGGCCAAGCATGGACAGATAGAGCAAAATTTGGCTGAAAAGTGGGGAGTGAAGGAAATAATAGCTTTAGTCGAAAACTGAAAAAAATGGCAGCAAAAAAAGTGTGATTGAGCGTTCAGAGTAAGACAAACGCATCCATCACCGCCTCATATCATTCCCTCTGACACATCACTTTAGGCTTTTCAAAAAACACACTTTGAGTCCGAAATCTTAAAAACGGCACAATCCGAATTTGACCGAGCGCGCAGCAGAGAGTATAAAGCGTTCCTGGTCATTCTGTTCTGCTCTTATTCACTTACTGTACAGTGGCATCTTCTTTCCATCATGAGGCGACTAAATGTGAAGTGGATTTGTTCTGGGCTTCCATCATAACGGTGCTGAATGCTGCTGAAGCTGAACCACGGGGCGGCTGTGTCCAATCTATTCAACTGGAACATAGCAGAGCATCTCGCGAGTAAACAAAGAGACTACTGCGCCATGTTTGGCAGCCATCTTAAAAACGAAAGGGGAGCTCAGTGCTCAGTGTGGTGCCGTACACACAGAAGTTCAGCGGGGTAGATAGAGTACAAAAGCCAAAAAAAAAGTGGGTATAACTAGAGAAATAAATTATGGAGCACTAAAAAATTAGTAATATTGTGAAACTTAAGGAATTCACCTTAAAAATACAGGTTTCTAAGATTAGGTTATTTTTGGTGGACTAGGTCTGAAACTGAAGCTCACACAAAGTTGAAAAAAATTCAAAAAGCTCCTCTGAACTCTGTGTTCACCTCAGAGCTGGTAGGCGATTGGAGAGTGCTGCCAAACAAATTCAGTTCAGCAACTAAAATATAATAATACTACATTACATGAGCTACCTTACATATGAACTGTTTCAGGACCAAGTCAAGAACTGCATAATACCTCTCTCTCCCTTCTTTTAAAATACAAATTAATGAAAAATGTATTTATACAAAAAAACAGTTTGTGATACATATTTACATAAATCAAACAAACACTGGGCTTGTTTGCTCACACTGTGGAGACAACTCTTAAGATACAGTAATAGTATACATGATACAGTCTTCTCTGTAGTCTTAAATAAACAATAACCATTTTAAAACCTGTCTTCACAATCAGCATTGAGGCACAATCGCTGTACATCTAAAACATGTCAGCTACTGCTGGTGGCTGTGGGTTCATGAATGGCAGTTTGTGAAGTAAAAAGTGAAAATGGGAACAAAACTCTTCCTTTCAGGCTCCAACACTTAACAGTGACCTGCGGCAGCGCGACACACAAATATAATGAAAACACAGCCTCGCGCCTGCCGGGCCTATATGCTATTGATGCGCCTTACAAGGGCTACGGATACAGACTCTATAATTTGGAGCCCCGGGCCAAACGACTGAAGGGGAACGGACTTCACTTCTGCTGAAATTCCTGCTAAAACGCTCCGACAGCTTCGGCAGCTCCAGCAGCACCGGGCTGGACGTGCCCACTCCGAAGAGAAGCGTGATCGCAGGGGCGAGGCTTCAAGCTTCAGTGCAAACGCTGGGATGGCAGCCTCGTCTAATATCCCATGAGTGCTGTGAGGTGCAGCGCTGACTCTAAACCCTGTGTACTCTGGTCTCCACAGATAGTCGTAACGAGCGTCTGTTTGTGCAGCGTGAACATGCTTTATGTGTGCGACTAAAGGCCGTATGAGTCTTCTTTAGAAGGGTTTGGGTGTGTCATAGTAACACCTCCCACAGGAGCATGTCATAGGCCATGTTTCCCTCCATTGGCACCGGCCTGAACAGTGAGAGACATGGGTCTGCAGCGGGCCGTGACCCTGCCTGATATGTGGTGAGTGTTTGGGGAGCACAATATCCACTGGCTGTCACTGGTGCTGCCGCCACAGCCAGAGATGGCGTGATGTGTAGAGCTGTCTGACTCTGTGTGCTCCTTATGTGAGAGCACTGGTGTGGGCCTGTAATAAACTGGCTTTAAATGAGCAAATTGTCACTTAGTGGTTATGAATAAATTGAATTTATATTGATATTGCAATATGAATGTGAACAGCCTACTTTGCCAGAATAATGGTGTTGAGGGATTTGTAAATGTATTTCACTATGCATCTGGTAGGCAAGCCAAATAGGATATTCTGGCAGAAACCAGTAAAACCATATGGCAACGCTGGTAATTAGCAGAAATGCAACTGAAACCCAGACTGCTCTTAACAGATTATATTTATCACCACTAAAATACAAAACACATCTATGTACGGTTTGGTCATCTCTATAATAAATCTAAAACGGTCCCATTATTTACATACAGCAGCTGCTCAATGTGTCCTTGGAAATATCAATGTTAATTATTTTTCTGCACCCTCCAGTCATCAACATGTCTTTACACACGACAAAGTATCACATTGTAATCCTTAGAGAAGACAGTTGGTTAGATGGATGCTACACTCTGATTGAGTCTCCTATTGACCGCATGTGGACACAGTGATATCTGAAGAGGAGAAATCAGCCTTGGGTCAATAGAGAGCACAAATACACAACAACAGGGCCAACACACAAGATGGCACCAAACAACTTGCAATTCGTCGGCCATACTGGAACATTTTAGACCATTGCATCAGGACCTGGGAGGGGAAAAATCTTTAATTAGAAACACAAGTGAGAATAATTAAACCCAAAATAGGGCCAAAGCCAGTGGCCAGCTCTCAATGTATCTAATTAATGGCAGAGCAGCACTATGAAAGCACAATGCCCAAATATATCAACTCCACTCGGATTAACTGTAATGAATATACCGGTGTGACTGAATGCCTATCAATTTTCATATGGGTCCTAAAAATATCATTATCAGCGAGGTACAATACAGCAGAATATGTAGGCAGTCCTGTCAAAAGTAACTTATGAAATCTTTGCAGTTAAGTTAGTGTGCCTGCAAACTCTTAACTATTTTGTGGACTTCTTCTTCTTACTCCCACAGGTCTGGCTTATGAGCTGACATGACAGGATATAGACTTACAGTATAATAGCATCAGGTATTCAGGCCAAGTTTTTGTATAAACCGGCAATACCATATGTCAGTGTTAGTTAATTGGCACAAATAGACTTGTAACAGAGACTCCTCAAAGTTTATACGTTTCATTACTGAAATATAAATCCATTTATAGTTTGGTCAGTTTTACAGTCAATCTCACATTCATTAACTAGGGGTAATTTAGATTTACTGTTTCTGGAGAAAAGCTACACTACAAGGACAACATGCAGACTCCATTCAAAAATATCAGACAATTCTTGACGAGTCTTGCTTACAGTCACAAATGCTAGATTTGTGTACCACTGCTGCTCAATGTAAAAATACCATAGTGAACTTTACCATTGTGGTAAAGTTAGTGTGAAGGCAAACTTTATTTTACAGACTTCTAACTCCCACAGGTCTGACTTAGGGGCTGGGATGACTTGATATAATCTTGAGCCTGAAAGAATGGGCAACCAAAGCAGTCCACAAAGTAATGCAGAGGTAGCCCACATGTGTAACCTGTGCTGCTGTTTCAACCTTTCCAAGCTGTTTTGAGTCTCAGAGCGCCCCATCCTGGCTTCTTCCCCCCAAGGGTTTATGAAGAGACTGAAAGACGTTTTTTATCCAGCCGAGATGAAGTGGTCAGTGCACGCTCTGAGCTGCTGCAAGCACAGTTGGGAGTCTGCAGAGCTGCTTGGGGTAAGATATTCGCCGGAGAGACACGCTGGGATCATTAGAGCTCTGAGACTGAGGGAGAAAGCCAGGGATAGCCGTGAACTACACAGCAGCAGGTGGATAAACAGACCTTGGGTTGAATTATGGCTGGATTTTTTCGCAAAGGTACTTTTCTTCTGTTCAGTATGCAGCAATCTCTCTCAACTTGCTGCTGAATGGGCCTTTTAAAGATTTGGAGTCCAGCGTTGTAGGGTTTTCAAATGCTAATGTGGTGCTATACAAATGGCAAAAGTAATTTCAAGGTCCGTGTCCTGTGTCGAAAGTGAGGATTGACAAAGAAATTAGGATGTTTTAGGAAGATTAGTGGATCGCTATGTTTTTGTCCGCAATGTCAAGTGTCAAAGCAGAATGACTATCTTCCCTGCTTTTGTGTTGTTCAAAATGTCAAAGTGGGCAATTTAGCCACTACTAATACAACACTTAAGTTCAGAGAGTAGCTTAAAAATGTTATTATATCATTAAACCATACCCACATACAATAGTATGCCTAGTTAGCATTCTATCAATGCTTTGCTTTTTAGATACATCAATAAAAGCCACAACATTGAGAGGTTATTTCTTAGTAGTCAACTCTCACATCTATTCAACAAAGCCCTTCTCAGTAAGGTCATATGGCAGTTGATAAAACTGACATATTGCAGTTCTAGGCTAATTAGTGTCTCATGGACATCCTTCACTTCCTTTGTTTATGTTTTGATCGTGTCCGGCTCTTTCAACAAATAGTATAGTGCTGCTTCAGTGTGTGGATGTAGCCATCTCTTAAAAAAACAAAATTCTCAGTTTAAACATAAGACCATAATTCAATGCTGAGTATTTGTGTAGAATAACTAGTAAGAGCTTGTTAATAAAGTCAAGATAACATATGTCTAATTCATTCCATAATGCTTCCCTGATTAAACAGCATTTCTTAAACAGAGAATGTCTACAGCAATTCAGTTACTTAGTAATATAAGAATAAAACATTTCCCCCAATACCTTTCATTAAAGGGGTAGTCTGTAAAATAGATAAAAAGTTATAAATAAAAAATGCTTCAGATTAATGACAACCTGACCCTGTTCATTGATGTAAAGTAGGTTGTCTATTGGTCAAATTTGCCACCCACAAACTGTGATCTGATGTTGCTTTAGAGGCCAGGGGAGGGTCTAAAGTAAAATTCCACTACAATTGGTCAAAGGGGAAGGCGTCTCATGGACATCCTTCACTTTCTTTATTTCTGTTTTGATTATGTCCGGCTCTTTCAACAAACAATATAGTGCAACTCCAGTGTGTTATAACAAGAGTGCTGTGAAGAATCAAACGCAGACTAAATGTGTCAACAAGAAACTCCTCTAGCTTCTGTATCTGCCATCTCCTCTGCCAGCGTTACCTCAAACTCAATAAAATGTGTTCTGTCATTTCAGCTGCCAAGACTAAGAATAAAGCTTTTTTTAAAACAGGAAAATGTAGTTTATGAAAATAGGACATCAAAAACATAAAAAGACCAAAATGTGTTTCAGAAAGCTTTTCTTCAACCTGACTTCAATCTTAAAAAAAAAAAAAAACTATGAATCTTAATAAATATCCCTAGCCAATCACTCGTCCATTCATTCACAAGGGACAATTTAGGATAGAGTACATGATGTTTTCATAATATATCTTATTTATAGCATTTCAGGTTTTAAAATTACCTGGGTACAGAAAGTGGTGCACATTTGTAGTCAGGAAGAGGGAGTACCAAATAAACCCCCCAAAACAACGTAGTAAAAATGTCAATTCCATCAAAAAAATTCACATATGTTGCTCTGCTTGTGAAATCATGACCCTTTGTTTATCTGCTTCTACTCCCGAGCATGAATCTAACTTGCAGTGGCGTAGCTGTTATAAATTGGTTCTGTGCAACATATCGAACTATATAGTTGAATTTTTCATGTTATTGATGAGTTGCTGCTCCATATACATTGTTATCTTTGCTGTAAACCAAAACAGAAGCGTGGGATTTCTTATGAAGCTCTATACATCTAACCCACAGCTCTGCTATGCAATTTCTGCTTGGGACCATCGAGATATATATACCCTCAATGCTTGGGACATAGCTCATAGAAGTGACTAATATCCTCATTAAAATAAAATCCAGTGCATGTCTATAAATTTTTAACATTTTTCCCCTTTTTCATATCCAAAGGTAATCTCAATATGACATTTATTCATGAATGATGCAAAACTAGCAAAAAATATTTAACTTCCAATCTGTCCTTCATTTGTTTGTCTGTCAGCAGGATTATGCAAAAACTACTGAAGCAATTTTCATGAATTTTATGGGGAAAAACACAGGATGAGCCATTTCATTTTGTGGACTTAAAACGGATTGCATTTAATTATGGTTAAACCTACAGTAAACATTGAAGTTATGAATTTAAATTAGACTAAATATGGTGCCAGCAATATGGTAAACAATATATATAAAGTTAAAAATGCATTTAAGTGGAGGTACTAGTAATAGAATACCCAGAGCAAGATGGGGAGGATGTGCAGACTCCACTAAGGGACTTTGCTGACTTCTTTGCTTAGATGTAGAATATGAAAACATAAATATTAAAATTACTGCTTTTCTGTTTTTGTATAGATTTCTGCTCCATCAAAATTTGTATCAGAAAATATTATTTAACCCTAGTAAAAAAAAAAGTATGTTCTCCTTGTTTATGTCCTTTTTACTATTGTTTTGGTTGAAGTTTTATGTCCCTCCTGCCATCCAAGTGTGCACCCCATTCTTTGCTGGCTCTAAATTAGGTAATGAAATCACTGGGGGCTCCCTTTAAAAATACCTGCTTGTGTTGTCAACGCCAACACCTGCAAGGTTCCCCTTACACAACCCCACTTTCCCTGCATACTTGTTGACAGTTGTTGTAATCCGAAATAGTCTGCCTGGGTTGAGCTGTTAAGTCCTTTGTAGGAACTGGGTGTGGAAAAAAGTAGGAACATCTCTGCTCCAAAACATATTGAGCTGTCAAGTTTTCAGTCGCTATCGTAGAGCATTGATTTTCTGTCAAATATTGGGTCCGTATGTGCGTTTTGAACAGGAGAACAGCACGCAATGATTCGGTTTTGGCGGTAAAGACCACATCAGGGAGCCCGTCTCCATATCGATCTGTGTTGACGTGGTAGCACGGTTCTATATTTAAATTGATCCATAACACAGCCGCTGGTTTCACACGTTGATCTTTAATGGAGGCGATACAAGCGGGCGAGACAGAAGTTGAGTCATCGGCGGGGACTGATGAGGGAGCAGACAGCTAATCTTCTATTTCTGATGATGAGAGTTTAGCATTTACCTATTCATATATTTATGATTGGATATTATGTGTTATTACCAAGGCAAACCAGACACACTGACCTAAACAAATGGGTCAGGAAACACTTTTATTCAGGGCTTCCTAAGAGCTATTACCGGCCATTACTTTTTGTCTAAAATTACCCAGGCAATGCAATGTTCTTGTTATTGTACATTTACCTCAACAAAAGAGGGTTACATCTTGATAATGCTTGCTTTGTTGTTCATTAATAATTATAACTCCAAACTTTTATAGGTGGATTTGGATATACAGTAGTTTTTAGCAAATGTCAGTAAAAAGGTAATGTAAGTTGTTAGTGAGGATGAAGATTTTTGGTTCACAAGACTTGTAACAACTAATTAAATGTTTAGAAAATGCATAAATTAGGACCGGGTATAAGTTTTTGCTGTGAAACTTTTTTCCATAATTTTACAAGGAGGAAATACAATGCCGGGGCTGCATCATTGCTGACTGGACAGCACTCCTGCCAATCGGCAAGGACATTTTGGGAATTATCTTCAATCTAGCCGACTCACAATTCCTTCCACAGTCTAAAGACATGGATGTGCTATGAGAAATGCCAATGGGTCTAGCGTTTAGGGTGTACCATAAGAATCGTTGTTGCTGTGATAGACTGACTCCACATCTATCCAGTACTTAATTAGTGTCCATTTTCATCTTCTGAAAATCAAACTCAGAAGTTGACAGTTATTAGTGCTTACAGTTCTGCTTAGGGTGATTTAATGTTCCCCTTTCACTATATGTATCCTCAATCGGTGACTTGAAATTATATTTAGGCATTAACATTTCCGTGACCTTTCCGACTCTCCGTTCTGCTGTTAAAAATGGCGCAGTCGGGAAACCATCTACCAAAAGAAATGAGCTATTAAACTCGGGACAATATCCGCACACATCTGTTACACTGCAAACACGTTGTATATCGCTTCTAATTTTAAATTACACTCTTCAGTCATTATTATTTTAAAATGGCCCAGAAATTGTTAGTCTGTGCAACTGTGTGAGAGAAAAGCTGCTGCATTGTATTAATATTCATTTTAAGCCAGGGAAAGCTAGACAGTAAATAGGTTGTGTTTCCCATAGAGACTGAAGCCTCATAATGGAGATATACAATGTGCACGCAGAGGACATTGCTTGTGCGAACAGTCACAATCTTCTCGGCCATGCCCGGACATTAGTGGGAGTCATTAGGCTCATTTAAATGGGGTCGTTAAGCCGATGAAATGAGGCCGTATATTCGAACGCGGAAACAAAAGGAAAAAGAGATTCCCATTTCTCACTGCTGCGCAATCTCTCCGGAGTCAAGTACGCCATAACTCTGCCGGGAGAGGCGGAGTTTTAGAAGGCCAAAAGTCACAGGTCCAGACAGTTCACAGTCTCATCATTTGCTGTCGAATAAACTTTAATCCCTATAATGGCAACAACAACTACTTGAGCACGAAGCAGTGTTGTATGCAGAATTTGATAATGCAGCCATTAGACGGCCATAATTAGAACATTTATGGCTTTCCCTGAAGCTGCTAATATTCAAGAGGTGACTCATGAGAGCGTACAAAGGTCTTTTCCTACCTGCAGCACAGGCAAACACAGCTCTCCTGTACACAGAGATGTTTACAGCAAAGTGCAGACTTATTCTGCCAAACTGTTTCATTAGCGAGATCAAATTAGCATGTTTTATGAGGTTTAAAATTGTGCTTATGCTAACACTACTTTTTTTTAACATATTGTGAAAGCCTTATTTATACTTTTTGTGAGCAAATGTCACTAAGCTTACGGTCATTGCAGCTTTCAGACAAAAAGGCTAGATCATATTGAAGGCCTCCTTTGTACTTACTCTGGCATGAGGAAGTATAATGATGACTCTAAACTGACCATAGCGAATAATGTGATTCCAAATAGTAGCCTTTCAATATAGCTGTAAGTAATTGGCAATTGACCACAGTCCCCCTTGACACTCAGCAGCTGGGACAGACTCCAGGCTCCAATGACCTTTAAATACATACATACATATAGAACAGAAGAGCTATAAAGCGTTGTGCACTATTCCAGATCATTATTGACATATAGAGAAAGAAGTAGATTTTACACCCACCACAGGGTCAAACCAGGACATGCACTGGACATTGGAGCTTTAGGCCAAAAACCCTATGCATTGTGGTTTAGTAAACTGGATAATGTTACGTATATTATAGCCAAGTTGGAAATTATCTATATATTAAATGACTCAAAATAGCCATGGAATTATAGAAATGAATAAGTGTATTTGTGTAAGTGTAAGAGTTTAATATCTTAAGTGGTATATCAAATGGGTGGTTAGGACTCAAAACGTCTTGAATAGTTGAACATATTTTAATGTGCTGTTTTATATTAACCTTTATGTCACATTTATAAACCTCAATATCATACATTTAAAATAACTGTCAAACATCTGCTCTCTTAAAGTGTCTGTTTTGTGTTTCATATTCAGGTGGCCCTAACATTTGGGTTCAGCCATTATTACCGAAGACCTTTTTTATTCCATTGGAGGCACCTGCTTAAAATTTATTGTGGTGAGAGAAATGGAAAACATTAATATTTATCAAACATCAAACCCAGGAAGAAGAAACCTAATAGTTGTTCTAATTCCCATCTTTTAAATTTGTATCGAGCGAGGTGCGGATGTGACCAGAAATCTCTGTGTGTGTGACCTGCATATTTTGCCGCTAAATGAGACATGTTAAATCACGTGCCAGAGGGAAAATGGGTCTTTTCAAGCAAGCACACACTGTTCCGATCATCACAGATATCCAAGCTGGAAGGCCAGGGACCCAATTTAAGGCCTATTTACCATACGCCAATTTCCAATGCAGCTGCAGAAATGGGCAAAAAATGGGTGAAATCTTGCAAAAATCAAAAGATTCCAAACCAAATCCAACATAATTTTTAGATCAGCTTTGCTGGCGATTAAAATTTCATCTATCTCCAGATCTTTTGAATGTTTTGTGAGCTCCTTGTGAGAGGTAAGGACCACTCGTGTCAAAAACAAAGGTGGGACGCGATTAATTCTACAGCACGTACTTCCGACTCCACCACCCTCCACCGATTTTCCGAACCCGCGGCAACAATGGGAGCGCTGTTTTAATCAAGGAGCCTAATCCGAGATCAGCAGCGGAGCAGGATTGTCTCTAAACGACCCACTGTTGTCATCTCTCAGCATGTTTAGAAAGATTAGTACAGCTATAAGCATAATTAATAACTCCAGAATCTATTTTCGACACACATTTGCCACTTGGGTTAAATCCACAAGCAGCCATCTTGTCAATTTGAACTCAAGATTTCAATTTTATTTTTGAATAGTCTTTGGAACAAATCAATGAATTTCCACACAGCATTTTTGACTTTGTATATAAACAAAGTATACTTTTACAATTTCTTGTCACCTTTTTGCGTCTATGATTTTTTTTGTCAATTTCCTAAGTTCAGTCAATCGAGGCAGAATTAACACCAATCAGAAAGCCAAAACCACACATTGTACATCATAAGGCAGGGGTCACCAATTAAAATTTCCTGAGGTCCAAATTTTGAAAAGTACCACTAGTGAAGGTCCGGAACATCATGACTTAAACCAGCGGAACAAACCGTCCTTAAACCAGCAATAACAAC